>KZ506505.1:168452-213267 GCA_002844005.1 Limosa lapponica baueri
TCATCATCAAATAGAATATGATGGCGGTCTTCGGTTTTGTGCATGGGGCGGCTGCGGGCGGTCTGGGCGGCAGCCCCGCTCCCGAAGCCGGGGACGAGGGGGTGGGGAGGCCAGGGAAGGAAAGGAAAAAAAAAAAAAGGATTAATGCCTCCCGAGCAGCTTCTTTCCCCTGTGTCAGAGCGGCATTGTGTAGGTAGAAAGATAAATATTTGTGTTTTGTGGGTTGGCTACACCTGTGGTGGATAAAGGGCTCAATAAATCCTCTTGTCTGTCCAATAAAGAAAACAGTGTTTCATGCTCGTGTGACATCACAAATATTTGCCAGGTCCTCCTGGAGGTCATCAGTATGCAGTTGTGCCCTTCAGCCTCTCGTTTTCAGCTAGGATTTAACTGGTGCCTTTGCTCTGTTTTATCAATGCTGATTTTTACTGTGCGTACGATGAATATTAACTGGCAGCTGGAAACCTGCTTCTCATTCACCTAAGCAGCTTCCCTGTCTCCTATATTACACCACTAATGTGCTGTGGGGTTAATAAACACAGACAGAAAAGAAGGAGGCAACATGTTTAAACAAACAGTGGCTATTTTGGAAAGGCTGGGACAAATGCCTCTTGCAGTTTTGGGCAAAATATTGAGCTGTTTTTGCTGCACATTAGATTATGCCACATACATTTTGTAAATATAGGTCACCCATTGTTACTTGATATTTGCTTGGAAATGTGATGAATCTCCTTATGTATGAGGTAGTGATCTCAGTTCAGAAGACACTTTGAGTCTAAAGGGCAATATAGCTGCAGTAAATAATATGTCTTATTCCAGGAATTGTTTATTCTGAGTAACAGGAATGCTTCTGAATTATTATCCTGACATGATGCTCTGTGTCAACTGGTCCTTTTCCTGTCATCTCTCCCTCTTAAACCCTGTTGAATTCTCCAACAGGGACATGCTTTTTCCAGTAATAAGAAATATAAATCTATATTACCAATATATATATGCCTGTATTCGACAGGAGCCCTCTGTAGCTCTTGTCATCTGTAGAGCAATAATGTGTTACATAAGAAATGTATCTTTTTGTCCATTTTTGACTCATTGCTTCTCGCTTTTCTACTACAGGAAGTAGCAAATAGAAGCAAAGGATTTGCTTACAAGCACAGCCATCCCTCTCTAAACCAGTCACTCAGGTCACCAGTGACTTCAGGTGCCTCTGTGCCTGTAAACATTTTTACTACAAGGTCTGGATTCCTTCTGAGTTTAAAAAAGGGGGGGCGGGGAAGAGAGATCTCCATGTAACAAATTTAATTAAACTTTCAAATGAAATGGTTTTAATCTCATTTTCACCTCTCTGTATGAGCTTCCCATTGTTTCCAGCTCCTCCAACAGACCTCATTACTCTGGAGGTTTCTTAAAGCTCCAGTCAGAGGATTAATTTGATTTTGTGAGAAGCCTAGCTTTTACCAAAACAAAATCATCAGCAAGAGTAACAATAACTTAAAAGAAAGAAGAAAAGGGAATTTATGGTCTCTGTGACTGTGCAGGAAACCTCAAACACTAAAGGACCAAATGGAATGAAAGGGGGAAAAAATTTGAGAAATCCTTCTATTGCTTCTCCACTTGCACAATTATAAGCAAAAAGAATATTTTATTTTATGTATTTTTGATCTTGATGCATGCTTTCTGAATGTTCCAGATTGCCAAAATTACATCCTGACTTCCCTGAAAGTTTGTCTAATTATCGCTTCTAAAAGCTGATGTTTCATTTTAAAGGTAACACACAGTTTCAGCCAGCTAAGAAAAAGACAGGGGTGGATTCTGGATCCAATGCTGGGTGGAGGTACCTCTGGGATATCTTAACACTGGGCAAGAGGAATAAAAGGCAGTTTTGAAACTCCCATTGAGCTGTGACTCTCAACAGCACATCTGAATGATGTTTCAAGTGCATCTTGATTTGCTTACTTGAGCAAAGTAGTGTTTATAAGTCCAGCATGCACACACTGCTTCTACTTGCTGGTTCACACCACTGAATATATATCGAAATTAATTGGCATTGGAACAGATAGCTTGTAAAAACTTGGCATAAACTTGACGACTTGAGTGGTTTGAGAGTGGGATAAATTAATTAATTCTTCAGAAGAATTAAGTTCAGCTCCTTATTTGTTAAGCATCTGCTCAGATCACAGTAAGGAGGGCCAAGAAGATTCTGAATGCCTGGATTCCTATAGCTTTAGTTTGAAAAACTGCTGTGATTCCCAATTGCTGATACTTAATGTACTCTGGAGTGCTGATGTCTATTATGTACAGTATAGACTGGGGGGCGACTGTCTGCCTAGGTAGTACTCACTTATTTAAGAGGTGCTGAATCTTCTGGCCCCTACACGTAGGTGTACATATGGCCCTGATGGCCACCTCATTAAATTTGCTACCATTTATCCCCATTTTGGCATCAGTTCAAAGGATACTGAGATATAAGACTTTTTAAAAGCTAAGCAAATCAGAGTGCCAGCGGAACAGTAACTAAACACGTACGCAGACACTTCAGTATAAGTGACCTGCTTTAGAGCACCTGCAGCATCTGCTGAATTCAGCATGACTAATCTTAGGAATTTAGGTTACAAAGTCTTAGGAAAGCTTTGGTTACAAAACACTGAGGTGATGCCCTTACTGCTGCACAGCCGTCCTTATTAGCTATTTGTTGTTGCCTTAAACGGATATTTCCCTAAAGTACATTGGGTTCTCTTCTTTCCTGTTATTCCTTTTTTTTTGTCATTTTAGTTTATTTTAGTTTGTTCATACAGCAAATTTGTGGAGGTTTGTTTTTTTTTAAATTTTCTGTAGTTTGATTACAGTTTTCTTCATGATTTTACCATTTACATACAGTTTTCCTTCCTTACTCTTCCATCAGGAGTTGATTTCCTCCCATTCTGAGGGCAGCGTTTGTAGCATTCACCCTTTTCCACAGATAAGAAATAGCAGAGTGTCTTTCCTTAAAGTCACTGGCTTGAACTACTGGGAAAGTACATTTAACATTGCTCATTCTGAAGGACTGGTTAAGTGATCTGCTTATGTGCGTGCTTTAGGACATTGCATTTCATTGATTAGAAATGTGGTTCTGTTGAATGCAAAGGGAGACCTACATTTCCCTTTCCTTTTCTGTGTAAATGTAGCGCTTGCAGCAAGAATATGATGACTTTTTAATGGGCTATGTTGCTGTTGTTATTGTTTAGATAACTAACATCACACTTGGGTGAAAGAAAGGGCCTGGGGTTTGGCTGCTTTCAGGTGTTTTTTGTTTTTTTTTTTTGCAATTGACAGACACAGCAAAATATTGTACATTCACAACATGACAAATACAATCAGTGCAAATGATTAAAGCTCTTCACTGAGAGTTAACAATGACCTCCTCAGTACAAGAGCTAGAAAGAAACACTTTTGAACAGATGCAAATATGCATTGAGTGCATAGGAGGAATGTAAGCACCTAAGATGTCATATGGCATCAAGATTCAGAACTGCTTAAGCCAGAGCTTACCCAACTACAGCACTTGGACCAAGTGCTCTTCAGAGAAACACAATTCTTGTCAGCGTCAGCATCAGCATTTTCCACTGCCAAAAGGTTGAAGGTTCACAACAAAACTAAAAAAAAAGCCATCTTGCTCTGAGATGCTTGAGACTGTCACACTACTCAGCAACAACATGCCCATGGAGACAAAGAAAGCCAGAGAAGTTCTGCACAGCAGAGTAGTGACAAACAAACAGTGCCTGACTGTGCCACTACAAGCAGCGCTGTGCAGGACTTCCAGAAAGCCACTGGGTTTAAAATGCTGCTGAATGTTACTGTGACCCTTGCAAAATGGGCCTGAAATTTACAGTTGATCAAGGATGGCATTTTAGGAACAATGAGCTCTTTCAGTCTGGAAGTAATTACTAGAGATGCAGTAGCCATGAATATCATTCTACTGTTTCAGGCCTCAGTGAACAATTTAAATGGTCTCAAACCCACAGGAGTACGTAACACCCCCTTCCTGTTCCAAATCCTCTCTGTCATTTCTCTTCCCCTTCTCCCACCTTACAAACCTGATGTAGGTGTTGGTGTTACCAGAGTAAAACACTACCCTGCACTGTTTACTCACTCCAGGAACTGGAGTGACAAGAGATATGACACTTCATAAAGTGCCCTAAAAGCATGGCAAAATGCAACCCTACCTGTGATCTCCTCTTAGGACTGTCAGAGGTTTCAGGGGCTGTTACAAGAGTAGACCAGGAACTAGCTTCCAAAGAGCTGTTTAAGTTTGTATTTTTTAATACACTGCAAAAGGAATAACCTTTACAACATTTTTCACAGCCCCCTTGCACTGCCCTGTGAACAGAGGGAGTACAGGGGAGTAGCTTCCCACCAGTGTGAGCAGTTCCCTCTGAAAGTGCTTACAGGACTCAGCTTAATGATCCATGAAATCCGTGAAGCCCCAAGGAAAGTCTGTGTCCACAGAGAATTTGAGCTGATTTGGAGGCTGTTTATCAACTTTATTCATCCTTTTGGATTAACGTACACACAGGAATAAAGGATGGCTCAAATAAGAATGACTGCAAAAGAGTTAAAATTTTGTTGGACTGAATTATCCCTTAAATGAATAAATATTTAAATGTGAGCAATAGTATTGCAGCCACACACATTAGATGTTTATTGTCCGGTGCTGACCTTGTATTCACACCATTTTTCTTCTTCTATTTTCCTTTGTAGGTTATTTGATGATGTTATTTTCAGTTCACTTCATATGGCTCTTTTTCGCTGTTCACAAATTGCCAGAGACTAATGGGACAATTCTTCAGCAATTACACTGAAATGAGCACAACAATGCCCGGTTATATTTCATATTTCAATACAGGGGAGCATTGCATGTCATCTTTTTCCTTGAATTTTCAATATATTAAACTTTAATAAAGATATTATTCAATGTTAGGTAAGACTACTGACACCAATGAATTTCTTTTTAATTTTTCAGTGTATAGTCCAGATGTGGCGTCAGTGCATCATCCAGGCAGGCCACATGAGCTAAATTCACAGAGGGGGTAGGATGCTGGCAACCGGTCTGCTCAAGCCATTCCTCCTGTTTTTCAGTTCTGTGACTGTACAGCGACAAAGCTTTTGAGTAGGAGCAAGAATCCAGGATATGCACTCCTTGCTGAGTGTCCTGAATGCAGTGAACGCAGGTCTCGCTGCATCTTCCTGCAGCTATAATTTACAGTGCATAGCACCCATCACTGTGACAGAAGCAATTTTTGCAGCTCTATTTAGTCTAAAAATCTGATCTATTTCTTTTATCCCTGTACATAAAGAACAAAGCCTTCTGGGCTTATATGTTTTAGAGCTTGCAAGAACCTAGGCAAATTGTCTGGCACTAAGAGCCAAGAACACAAAATGAGCGTTTCTGATAGGTACGCAAGAAAACTGTGGTGCAGCCATTCCTTTAGAAATGAGTGAGAGCTGGATATCCAACTTTGATTTATATGCGATAATCTTCCACAAAACATATGTTTTTTACCCAGATAAACTATCTCACTATATATCCTATGGAAAGAACTACCTAAATAAATCAGTATCTTTTATTAAGAGAAAAAATTTTGAAAAAGTCAGTCACATTGAGAGCAGTTCTGATTTCTTTTTCTTGAAATATTTGGTTCCATGTCTTGCTTTCAGTGATTGCCTATCACAGAGCTAGAAGTGGAGGTGGGAATCAAACAAGGAGAGGAGATAACTGAGGAAGAATGAAGTTGCTTCTTGAATGTCTGTCAATGGTGTGTAAAATCCATTGATTTATACTGCCAGCTGCTTGAAATGAGAACAAAATGCTCCTCCCTCCCCCTCCTCCCCCCCCACCGATCTGTCTTGTAAAATGTTGAATAAACTGTTCAGAGGCACCTATAAATAAAGATGTAATCACCTAGTGCAATGCGCTGGCCTGAGCTAACTGTTCCTATTTTTGGGCATTTATTTACATGGGTATCCCCAGCTGTCTTACCAGGAATTCTGGAGTGAGGAGTTGTCTGCTCATGGAGATGAAGCGTCTGGGCTACCAGAGTTAATGTTTGCTCTCATATCCTGGTTTCACCCCTCTTGCAGGTGTATCTGTTGAGGAATACTTATACCTTTTACTTACTTGAGTATGTGTAGATGCTATTACTAGATGTAAAGGTCAAAATGCCTAAGAGGCTTCCACAGTTAGATGCAGGCTTCTAAATTGATTAGGTATTTATTCTGCAGAACTTATTGAGTCATGTCTTTCTCTTGAAGCTGAATGAGACTTCTGGACTGTAAATTCCTGGATAGGTAGACTCTAATTTATCACACAAGGTAGTGAATTCAATGAGTACCCAACTTAGGGGGACCATCTAAATTCAGTGTAAGTGGGGGAAAAAGCACAGCACTAAAATACTCCTATAAAATGTGAGTTGCCACTGTAGATAAGAAGAGATAAAAACAATTCCTTAAGGTTTTCTCCTGTGGCTTTTTTGCACTATTTTTTTTCCAGTTAATCAGGCTTGCTGTTAAAAAAAAAGTCAGATTCAAGTGTTCTGTTGTCCTGTGAGTGGTAAAGCCTTTTTCCTGTCATTAACCACAGCTGCTCTTCTACAGCCAGATCTTCAATGCTTTTGTACTGCTAGAATATCTCTGTTAGAATATCTCTGCTAAATACCAGTTCCACAGGTTACTGTTTTTTCAAAGAAACAAACCAAGTGATGGGTTGGATTTATTTTGCAGGGCAAACTTTTAAACCTCGTCAATATCTTCTGACCTGCTGAAGGAGAAAACATCTCTTCAGCTGGGACAGATTTGCACTGATTAGGTTTGTCATGTTATTTTCAGTTCAAGTTTGACTGGTAGGAGTTACATAAAAAACAGGGAAAACCTCAGATGTGAATTCATACCCTATTCCCTTGAACGCAGCTGTTAAAAAATCCCCATGGATACCGTTAGCCTTGCTTCTGGCACAGTAGTCACATTGCCATTCTGTGTGTGTGCTTAGTGAGAGTGAGTGAAGCCACATAAGAGCTGTAAAGAAGCCTGAGATTTAAAAAGGTCCCTGGGTTATTTCATGTTATGAAGTATTCATTTTTTTGAATCAGATTTGTCAGTACCAGTGGTGCAGGTGATCAGCATATGCATCAGCATCACTGCAGAGCCATAGTTCCTTTTGACCACAGTACTTTTTGGAGAGATCCATCCCTGGTGGATACATTTAGCAGGATCAAACCATTCTCTCCGAGATGGTGTAAACAGCAGGGGACGTAAGGTCCCTGAATGAACCACTCCATGAGTTTCATCTTAGAAAGTCAGTGTCCATGGAGACTGTGGATAGAACAACAGTAGATGCATCTAAAGACATTGGTGTTTCTGCTAGCAAATGTAGCTCTCGACAATTCTGACTGAATTAGAGACTTTGAGGTACAATTGGTGTTTGCTTCCAGAAAGACCTGCCTTGTTAGATCTTCAGCCTAGGTCACAGAAGGAAGGGAAATTCGTCTAAAATGTTGCAGGCAAAAAGATGGTCTGTATGTTTTTGACTATGACAGATTTTGTTCTTAGTTAGTTTGCTGCTTGATTACGGTACATAAACATTATACGAGGCATTAAATTGAGACATTGTGAAGGTGAGCTGATTCAGAAGCAAGGCAGTTGCCTCCAAATGTAGAGTTGGAAGGTTCAGCATTCACAGAAAAGCTTGTTGCCCTTCCTCCTTTCCTTCTCAAAACTGCTAGCTTTCATAAAGCAGAAATTACTGATGCCTTAGCAATTTATTTGGGACATCTGGACATAACTGTAATACTGATTAAACAAAGAGTACTTTCTACTTCTTCTCACTCCTGTGGTCCCCCCATATATTTAACCTGTCAACATCTTTCTTCAGTCTAAAGCCTGCTTCTTTTGTCGGTGTGAGTGGTGCAGAATCTTAGATTAGTAACTTTTTCTGTGGTGAGGCCCAGTTTGCGGTTGATTGAGCTTCCATTTACTCTGCCATAAATCAGGAGTAAATCAATGCACGTTAGCAGGACCAATCACACTGGATCTGAGCTGGTGAAGCATGAAGAGAGTCAGGCTCCATATGTCCTATTTCTGCTGTGCGTTCACCTTGCCATTTCTAGATCCTTCATTGCTCAAGTTTGACAATGTCTCAGGCTTGTGAACATGATGGTCCAACTTTACCGGCATTTAGAATTGTCTCCACTAGATTAGAAAAAGAAAGATGCTCTGTAATTTCTGGGTTTTTTTTTCTCTTTGTTTCTGTTTTTGTTATTGAGTAGCTTTCACGTATCCTGCTCTCTTGAAAGCAAAGGAATTAGACTGTCAGCTAGTCTTTGCTTTAATGGGTTGAGTTAGTGCCTTGTGTCTGTAGCTTTTCTCTTTAGGAAATTCATCTTTCTGAAATGCTCTGTGATTTTTGTGGGAGCAGTTTACAGCAAAAGTAGCTGGAAATGGACAACTGTTTGGCATAGTAATTTGTTTGCAGAAAAAGATGCCCTACCTGGATAAAGAGGGTGTAGCAACAGTGAAATACTTGCTTCAGGATGAATGACCTCAGGGTGCTCTCCTAGCAGTTTCAGCTAAGCTCTGAAGCAGTGATCTTGACAGAAGGTACTTGTAAACACTGGATGGTTTTGAAACCATGACCCTAGGGTGCCTGCTTTTGCCATTGTCCATCATTAAAAGATAAATGGAGGGGGAAGCAAGTAAACATTTTGCAGAACAACGAATATCATAAAGTCTGGCCTCACAGGGATATTAGTGTCTTCCACATTATTGATACTAAATGCAGGAAGGACTGCCAAGAATGAGCAACAAAATGCATGTGAAGTAGCTTCATGCACATATACTAATAGAAAGGGCAAGTGCATGCAGTGAGGACATGCTGAAGCAGCCGAAGCTGTGAACCTCCTGTAACTTGAAATTAACTTTATTTAGCTAAACTTCTAAAATCTGGCCTAATCTAAGCTTTTTGACGCAAAATTAAGTGTGTATGTGAGGATTTTTCCCCTTCTGAAAAGAGATTGGCAAATCCGTTCTGTTCAGTTGAAAAGTTTCCTGGCATTAATATCCCTATGTTTTCCACTTACATTGAGAATTCAGGACTGCAGTGGATTCACATGCTGGGTCCTGTCAAACACTTCACTCTCTCTGTCATCCACAGGAGACTTCAGAACCATGCCATCTATTCATAATACCATTTTTTTTTCTTTTGCTTTCTGAGTGTGTTCCAGAAACTTATTAAGGTGTCCAGTTTCTGATATTTCTTGACCTACAAGCAAAACATCACCACTAATGACTGCCATATCACAAGGAAAAAGAGAGGTGGAGGGAATTGCTTTTTTTTTTCAGCACTGAACAAGAAATGTTACCAGAATTGAGTAAAAGTAATACAGAATCTAATGGGGCTGTGAAATTAGGTATTCAAAACAGTAAGAAAATCCATGTGTAAAGGTTGCCAGTGGACTTTTTAAAATATGGAAATAACTGATATATAACAGCATTTTTGCTAACTCTGCCAGCCACTTTTTATGAGCTCTGTGGTGCTGACATTGGTGATGACAGACCGCAAGGATTATTTCTGCATGAAATAAATGCACACAAAACATGTCTTGAGTTTCTGGTGATCTATGTGTTGCAAAAATAAACCCAAGGGGTTTTTTTTTGTCTGTTTGGGGTTTTTTTTGGCTGATGAACAAGCACACATGGTTAAATTTCTTGTTTTCAGTGTGAATCACTCTCCTTTTGTGTTCTACTCTGAACAGATTTTCTTACAGCATCAAGGAGATAAGAAGAAGATGAAATGTAGAATGACACAAGTCATGCTTATTCCTTGACATGCTGCTACCTAGTTTGCTTTTAACAATAAATGTCAGGTATCTATCCTTCTAAGAAAACTATGGGAAAAATGCTAATTTTCCATTTCAGTAGGGAAAATACTTTGCATCTTCTAGGAGTGCAGTTCTTCAGTTTTCAAAAATGAAAAGCTTGACCTTTAATAACAGCATCTTTTATTTAAGCGAATCCCACAGTTTACCTTGTGCTCATTCTAGTAATGTGCTCAGCATTGAGCTATCCCGTGTTAAATGAGTGTGACAAACTTTCACTTGAGCAGGAATATGGTAACGCAAATATCACTAAGGACCATCGGCTTTTGAAAAGTGCTTATGGTAAGCACTCTGAAGCAGCCTAGATTATTTGTCCCTTTACTTTTTCATGCTTCCATCTGAATTCTTTCCATTGAACTCTCTGGATGAAGCTGAAACACTTGTATTGCACAGACAATCCCACTTAAATTATGCCTTGTAATTAATTATCGCAGCCTAATCTATCTCAAATCACCACTCAAATGGCTCCCAGGAGTTTCAAAAGTTAATATGAGTGAAAGAATATTGCTAGGTCTGTGTTGCCCTTTAAGGAGGACAATGAAAAGGAGATGTTAACAATGTTCCTTCTGAGATATTCCCCATAAATACTCCAAGGATGTTTCCTCCATGCTGAAACCTGTAAAAGTATTTGTCCTTATTGAATAACAGAGTTCACATGAGAATTAGATTATATAGTTTGTCTGCTTAAACTTCTTATCATCCCTGACTTTTCTTCTGTCTTTGTGCTTGGTTATCTCAAAATTTGTTCAGTAACAAATTCCTGCATATAATTTGTTCTTTCCATTGGCGTCAGCTTCGTCTTCATGGAACTGCTAGTCCAATATGTGTAAGAGGGAGCAGGTAAGACGGATATTGCCCAGATGTCTTTGTTTGCCATTCATAGACAGCCTATTTTTCACTTAAATTTGAAATTCTTCAATGAGATGAAGGGTAATTGTGTATTGTATATGTTTGTTCATTAATACATGGTGTAGTAGTATTAATAAACATATTACAGTTGTGATTTTGACCAATAAGCTGAAAATCCATTTTCCTATATGGTCTTCATAACCTATAGTGGGAATCTTATCTTTGTCTTTTGAAACTGGGATAGTAAAGAGATGGTTTGATGAGCTGCAAAAAAGTAACTATCAGCGTGTATAAGAACTATAGGCTCTGAAACTGCAAATGGCTGCTGATACTGAGGTTTTCTTATTAATTTGTATTAATTTGTAGGAAGAAAGTCTGAAAGTAAAAGGGGAGTGAGAAACACAAACCAAATCAAAACACCTGATTTTCACAAGTGCGGAGTCACTCACAATGGTAGCAGTTCCTGAGAAATAAAAAGCCTTTCTGAAAAAATCAATTTTCTTATTTAGGAAAATAAATGTGCACTTAGGAGCTGAAGTTATTTTTGAAAAGTATGTCCCATGGTTCATGCAGCTCTGTCTGAACAACTATGGCCTTCAACATGCAGTTAGAAGCATGGACAGTTTCTCTGCTACAGACAGGAGAAGTTCAGTTGCTGTAATGCTCTGCCATTTCCTGCTGTGATGTTTCCTTAAGCAACCCATAATTCACAAGCACTCTGAGTCACAATAGCATGAGTTAGACGCATATTCCTGTGGATGCTAACATGCTGACTCATGTATTCTTGGGGCTTAGAGAGAAGAAGATCTGGGCATATAATTTAGGGTTCAAAACTCTGGAGAATTTGCCTCTCAGTGTCACTCAGAGTTATCTTGCAATTTTGAAAGGCAGTGGTGCCTGACATGAACTGAACATTCAGATTTGCTACAAAGCGTAGTTGTAGCATCTTACCCCACATTACTGCACAGATTAAAAAGTGTTGGTATGCTGTATGTCTTACACTGTTTCACTTGAAGTTCTGTGCATTTCTCAAGCTGGCAAAGAGTTGGAACAATATTGTTTGTTGGGTCACATATCTTTTACTATATTGTCTCTTTGGATTTTTCTCCCATTATTGGCAGCAGTTAAGAGCTCAGACTTGTCAGTGAAGAAGCATATTAAAATGTCATGCAATTCTGTTTCAGTTTTAATATTTACTACAAAGGTAATTTCAGTACCTTAGCTTTTCAAATGCACAAAAAATACGTAATAAAACCTGATGTATGATGATTCATGTAGGAAGAGCTCCAACTAAGTATGAAAATACAATGTGGATAGAATTGTAGTACTATGGGTATCTTGGAAATCATTCACAAAACCTCTTTCATGGTGCCTTTGGAACTATTTGGAGGTGTTCTGTCAGAGTGCAGATTAGCTTAATGGACCTGGGGATCACTGACACATCTGTGTCAAGTATCATGCTTCAGTGGAGAGAACTGATGATAAAGGAACTAATGGCTCTGCTGAAATGAGTAGATTTTGTTCCAATAATCATTCTAAAGGTCTCCATATTAGGGAAGTCATGCTTTAAAAAAAGAAAACAAATAAAAATGAAAAGTAGTTTTCAGCAGCTTATGCAGATTAATGCAATGTTTGAATGCCACCATTAATTCTTGCTTAATATTAGAACAGCAATACAATGGGTAGCAAGGATAGTCTATGTATTTTCCTAGCAATAACTCAAGCATTTAATTTCTGTAAGGATACCAATAGCAACTAATACACCTACAGACTGGTAAAAAAATATTGAATCACCATTATTTCTTCAAAGCAAATCTATTTATCTATGGTTTCTCCTCTCAGAAAATATGGCTGGAATTTCCTCACTTAATGCTAAAACTCAGGCCTAGTCTGAGTGTTTTGGTCTGCCTAAAGAACTTATTAATGAGAACCAAATCCTGACACCTGTTTTATTGTAGCATAGAGGTCTCTCCCACACCATATGGGTCTTAAACACCTTTCCACAGTATGAACATGGTTGGTCTGGGTGAAATCTCCATGTCACAACCCACAAGTCACTTTCCAGCATTTGGAAAGAGGAAGGCTGCAACCAAGTATTTTCCTCCTTTTTTGAGCAGTCAGTCCTCATATTCCCTCACACTATCATTTCAAAGCCTGACACAAATGAGGGTAGGCTTTCAAGGAACTTTCAAGTTCCCTTGAAAGGGTTGAAAAAAGGCCTGGAGGTTGGGGTACAGACTACAACAGCCTCTGAATTAAGCTACATAAAAAGCTTAAAAGTTACAAAGCCATGGTGAATGATGTTATTTTTCAATTTAATGGGTGTGATTTACTTACCTTAACAGCCTTGATAAATGTTCCAAACCACTAGTCTGTTGCTTCCTTCTTGACATTCCTAGCCAAGTTGCCTTGTCCTGCAGAACCAGTGCTGAGATCAGGGATGGCCAGACACAATCCTGTAGCAAAAAATTAGCCTGGATAGGCTTATAGGATATTGACTCATTTTGCAAAGTGACACCTATATCTATTCCCTTCCTTATGGTGCTGAGTAAATGACAACCCTCCAGCACTATCAAGTCTGTTAAACAGCCTAAATCAGTCTCATTTTGAGTCTGGAAGAAGGGGAAAGGCCCTATCATCCCCTTCCCTTCTGTAACAGAACTCCTATCAATGGTAGTGGGCTCAGGAATTTTCCAGTAGCTTTTGATCCAGCAAGCAATCTGCAAAGTGCTTAGGGTCCATTTGGAGAAAGGCACCTGTTAAGCAAAGAGTGGAACATTTGCCTTGCTGGGAAAGAGTTTGGAAAGGTTACATAAAAGCTACAGTCTCCCCCGCCCGCTTTATTTTAAATATATTTGATCCTGCTGTGCATAAGGCCTCAAATCCATAAACAAGAATGCTCTTAGACTCTTACCTTTCCTGACAGTAAGCTTTGAGACTTAGGTGGATTGAACTGACAGAGAGCTCAGTATAAGATTCAGTTCTCAAAATAATGCTTTGATTTCGCTGAGTGGCACGGAAGGTCTTTTAAAATGTGTGTTCAGGCCCACAGGTAACAATAGGTCAAAGTACACCCAGGGCAGTTTCTAAACAACCCCTCCATGGTCTAAATGAAGCCATTATGTTGTGAATTGGAGGTATTATTACGATTCCTCATCTTATGGTAAGGAGCCTTCAGACCTACTCCCTAGTGACAAAATTAACTTCAAAAAACCCCAAGAATCCTGAAAGAACATCAGAGTGGGAGCACTGGGTGGAGGCAGTGTCAAAGAGAAAGAAAAGTAAGAACGAGCATTGTACTTTGATTAAACTTTTCTTCCCCTGCAGCGTGGAGGGCATCTTGTGAAAAGAACATCTCTGTAGGTGGGATTTTTTTTTTGTCCCTCAAGCTCTCCCAGTATGTGTTTAAAAATATCAGCTTTTACTTTAGGCAAAAGGAGAAGCATTTGTGTTATTAAAGAAGATGAGTAAAGATTGTTGCTAGCAGAACAGATTTTAGCCACATCACAGCAATGCAGCATCTGGGTTAAGTATAACAGTTAATCTGCTGGCTGTGTTAGTGGAGCTGCCTTCTGTAGTGAAATGCCTGAGCACTTGCTTTAAATCTCAGAGATCCCAGGGTGGTTTGAGTAGCAACATCTTCCATAATTAATTGCATGTGTAATGCAGTCCATTTGGGAGGTCTGTGATTACTTGCCTGTATGTTACCCGAAGACATTACAATATCAATAGCACTACTAATTTTAATTAAAACTTTGAAATGTCTGCCTGTTGAAATATTCATTATTATCACTTGATTATGTTGTTTTGTAATCTTCTGCACTCTGTCTTCATTACTGATTATCAAGACTATGCAAAAGTATGACACTTCAAAACATGTACCTCCTCTGTAAGGACAACAGTTTTCAGTGATGTGTTTTAATTTTGTTTTTGTTAAGAGGCAAAATAACTTTCCCCTCCTCAAAGTACTAAGAGTCTCTGTAATGCACAGAACAAGCCCACTGTCTGGCATGCCCTCAGTCCTACAGTGCAACTGGGCTCCAAAACGCTGACAAAACTGACATTGAAGGCTCATGCAGCGGTTTGTCCATTTATCTTTTATCTCTAGACTTTTTCATGCAGATCCAGCCGACAGAGATGAAATTGAAACACTCATATATCCCAAGCAGATTCAGTCATTGTCACCGTTTGCAGTCGTAGTCCAAGAAAGATATAGAAGTGTTAGAGCAAAGGAATTACACCTTAGGCAATACTGTACGTGTGGGCTTCAAACTGAGCTACTTCTAAGAATCTTATCATAAGGTAAAACAACGAAATATCTATATTGTCAACATTGCTAATCAAAGGTAGAACAACAGAAAATAGCTTGATCAGGGATTTCTCAAATCATGGTATTCCTTTGCAAAAAGATAAAGAGGGAATATATTCAGGATGCATCATGTGCACATGAGAATCAGTCACTCAACCCTATTTCTGCTAATGAATGACAAAAAAGCTGTCTCCAACTTTGTGGATAAAAGGGTTTAAAATCTTTTAGTGGACATTGCATTGCTTCACCAGTTAAGTCATTGTAATTGGCTTGACTCTATACTTTTTCAAGAAGCAAGGTGATTCACCTAGGCTGCAGTAACAAAATAATTGACAATTCAATTTCATATAGTTTTCCTTTAAAATGTTCTAATCTAGCATGACTTAAACAGCAAACTTTCAGGCTGTTACTGAGAGTCTGTAAAAATGGATTTTTGTAATCTGAAATTCCACCTTCTGAGTCTCAAACAAAGTATTTTTGACTTCAACCCAGTACTTGCGCATAATTTTTTTTTCTATCAGTGGCCCAAAGTCTCATTTTCCAAAAAATCTCCACCCCCCCTTTCTTAGGATTTCTTTTTGCCTCAAAAAATCCTTCTCTAAAGCTGCTTCTATTGGGGTGGGCAATGGAGTTTCAGTGAGTTTTGTTCAAGCATCAGAAACCATTTTAGAAAAATAACCACTCATTCAACTAGAGCCATGAGAAATTTTTGAAGAAGCCTGTAGCCTATGACTAGACAGAGTATATCACTCCATGGGCATTATATAACAGATCCTAGGCATCTAGAAAGATACATGAAAATAAAACTTCAACATTAATGGAGCAAGAAAAAGGTTGTGAATAACTGCTGCCAATAAATAGTAGCTCCTTTGGAAGGAAGAATGACCTCAAGAATAGAAATAAAATGTGCTGATGCTCACAGACTGCAGAAGGTAAGAATCAGTTTGCCAGCACTGCAGAAAATTCTGTAGCAGCTGATATTTTTATAGACTGTGTAAAAATAACTACCACTGTTTCTTTGTCCCATCAGTAATTTTATTGCTTTAATTGTAATCAGCTTGATAGTAGTTATTTCCTTAGTGATCTATGTAACAAAATATTAGGAAGATGGGTTTGCAGACTATTAAAGAGATAATTTAAAAACAATTGTCCACTGTAATAGCTATGATATATAATATTCATAGACTCAGCAACTATCAAGCCTTAAGAGATGATCTGCAATCACCTGCAGCACATCATGCTGCCCCAGAGTTTCTCTGAATGGAGGAATCTCCCTTGCACCTGGTGTGGATGTGTTTGGTCCAGTGACATTCCCGGCTCATTGCCCTCATTTGTGGGCAATTTGGGATGTGCTGCATGCTGTATGGACTATCCCAGAAAGCCAGGAACTTTTCCAACTTGCCCCAGTGCTCAGGGAGAGGCTCCATGGCATAAGTAGCAGCTCATTGAAAGTCCAGGATGGCTGAGACACAGGTGCCCCTCAGGCAGGCAATGCACACTCATGGCAGGTCCCTGTTTGAAATGGGGACAAAAGCAGGGCTGCAAGGCTGAAGGCGATATCATGTAAGAATATATCCCACTTGGATTTAAAATTGTCCAATGTCGACACATTCACTGCAACAGTAGAGAGAGAAAACTGACTGGTTACGTATATATTTCTAAGTACAGCTCAGAATTTTTTTAATAACATATTGATAGTTTTAATTTCCAGGTATTGCATCTTCTTGTGTCATTGCCAGCTAGACGGAAGAACCAGCTATTGGCAAATTTCTCTTAGGCACTTATATCTTTCAAATTGCCAACTAATTTCCATTTTGTTAAGCCAAAGAGATGAATTCCAGGTTGAGTGATTTAGGTGCTTAAACAGAGGTACCACTTCAGATGTGCTGATATATCTTGCCTAGCCTCCAGCTCCTCCATTAGAAAAGCACTGGTCTCCTGTAAGTACTAGATCATACCTGCCATGTCCTTCTAGATGTCTTGCATTATAACCCAGCCAGTAACTTCTTTTGTTTAGAACAGGCCTAACCATATGACTAGGATACTCCTTCCCATCCCCTCCAGGATGGTCAGGTCTCTTCCAGTCTCTTCCAGACTTTCAGCAAGTCAAAATAAAATACTCACAATAATTTCTCAATTTTGAACACCAGCTGAGGACTAAGAGGAATTACAATTTATATAGTAATGATGGTTGCTGAAAATGGAAGAAGCCTGTTAAAAGGAGATAAAAAGCTACCTGCAAAAGAATAAAATACTTGTAGTTGGTATCGTGACTGCTAAAAGACACTGTCAGAGATACCAACTGTATTTTGTCTATCAAAAAGGCTTTGAAAAGGCCAAACAAAAGCAAACACAGTTGAACAGCAGAGTAATGGTGGCTAGAAAAGAAGATGAGTTAGGCCAAACTAAAAGCAAAAGTGGAATAAGGACGAAAATTTTGAATAAGCTGTGAAAAGTGAAAAAAAAAAACCTGTCCTTTTTTTTTTTTTTCTTCAAACTGATCAAAATGAAGAAGCTTAGCAGAGAGCTTGTAGGACCGACAGATTCTCAGGACATACAGGGAGTGGTCGGAGGTGGTCGGTCTGTAGCAGAAAAGCTAAATGAGTTATTTGCCTTGAAGTTTTCTTGAAGAGGATGTGGGGAAGTCTTTACAAAGAAAGAGCATGAGGAACCATCTCAAAATGAAATGCCAAGTTAAATTTCTCAAACTGAAAAGGTTTTATACAAATAGGGAAAATGAATAGTAATAAATGAAAAAAAACAGGTGATATTCTTTCTTTTGAAGAGAACTTTAAAATGGAGTTGTGATTCAATCACAATAGTAGACAATGGCAGGGTAGTTGCTTAAATCACTTCCAACATAAGGGGACTATAAAGTGGTAGGTGACAAAGGAGATGTAGAGGACTACAGACTAGACTTTGATTTTTCTACTAGGTATATAAAATCATAATAAACAACAGACTTAAGAAATCAGAATTCAAGAATGCAGTCTTTCTTGTATAGATACAAGAACATGCCACATGGCAAAGAATTAGCAGGACTTTCATATAGGGAAGTCATGCCTCACAAATAACCCAGTGCCAGCAATACATGCCCAGAGCCTGGAGAAGGATCACAGGTCAACAGAAGAACGCCTGGAGTGCAGTACAAAGGAATTCCAGCCACTCCAGCCAGTAAGTCAGCTTCATCAGGAGCTCAACTTAAATGCCTCTGTGCAGAGGCACACAGCATGGGGAACACATGAGGAGCTAGACGTGCGCATGCCTGCAGGGCTGTGATCTTATTGGCATCACGGAGATATAGTGGGATGGCTCCTATGACTGGAGTGTTGGAATGGAAGGATACAGACTCTTCAGGAAGGACAGGCAGGGGAGACGAGGAGGGGATGTCTCCCTCTATGTCAATGACCAGCTGGGGTGCATGAAGCTCTGCCTGGGCATGGATGAGGAGCCAACCGAGAGTTTATGGGCTAGGATTAAATGGAGGGCAGGGACAGATGACATTACAGCAGGGGTCTGCTACAAGCCACACAACCAGGAATACAGAGTGGATGAGGCCCTCTATAGACAGATAAGAGCAACCTCATGTTCACAAGCCCTGGTCCTCATGGGGGACTTCAACTACCCCTCTATCTGTTGGAGAGACAACACAGCAGGGCATAAGCAATCCAGGAGGTTCCTAGAATGCATCGATGATAAATTCATCCTCAAAGTGACAGAGAAGACAATGAAGAGAGGTGCTATGCTGGACCTCGTGCTCACCAACAAGGAAAAGCTGGTGGGGAATGTGAAGTTCAAGGGCAGTCTTGGCTGCAATGACCATGAGGTGGTGGAGTTCAAGACCGTTAGAGCAGTGAGGAGGGCACACAGCAAATACATTACCCTAGACTTGAGAAGAGCAGACTTTGGCCTCTTCAGGGACCTGCTTGGCAGCATAACACGGGAAAAAGCGCCAAGAAAGCTGGTTAGTATTCAAGGATCAACTCCTCCAAGCTCAAGAGCTGTGTATCCCAAGAAAGAAGCAGTCAGGCAAAACTGCCAGAAGGCCTGCATGGATGAACAAGGAGCTCCTGGACAAGCTCAAATGCAAAAAGGAAGCCTACAGATGGTGGAAGCAAGGACAGGTAAACTGGGAGGAATACAGAGAAACTGTCCAAGCAGCCAGGAACTCAATTAGGCAAGCTAAAGCCCAGATAGAATGAAATCTAGCCCGGGACATTAAGGACAAGAAGAAAAACTTCTATAAGTGTGTCAGGGGTAAAGGGAAGACTAGGGAAGATGTGGTCCCTCTCTGGAAGGAAACAGGAGACCTGGTCACCCAGGATATGGAGAAGGTTGAAGTACTGAATGACTTTTTTGCCTCGGTCTTCACCAGCAAGGGCTCTAACCACACTGCCCAAGTTGCTGAAGGCAAAACCAGGGGCTATGAGAATGAATAATCTCTCACTATAGGAGAAGATCAGGTTAGAGACCATCTAAGGGACCTGAAGGTACATAAGACCATGGGACCTGGTGAAATCCATCCCCAGGTTCTGAGGGAACCGACGGATGAAATTGCTAAGCCTCTTTCCACTATATTTGAAAAGTCATGGTGGTATGAAGTGAATTTCCCACTGACTGGAAAAAGGGAAACATAGCTCACATTTTGAAAAAGGGAAAATAGGAAGACCCGGGGAACTACAGGCTGGTCAGTCTCACATCTGTGCCTGGTAAGATCATGGAGCAGATTGTCCTGGAACCTCTGCTAAGGCATATGGAAAAAAAGGAGGTGATTGGTGACAGCCAACATGGCTTCACCAAGGGCAAGTCATGCCTGACAAATTTGGTGCCCTTCTATGATGGTGTAACAGCATAGGCAGATAAGGGGAGAGCAACAGAAGTCATCTACCTGGACTTATGCAAAGCGTTTGACACTGTCTGGCATGACATTCCTGGTGTCTAAATCTGAAAGGCATGGATTTGATGGATGGACTTCTCTGTGGATAAGGAACTGTCTGGATGGCCACACTCAAAGGGTGGTGGTCAAGGGCGTGATGTCAAAGTGGAAACCTGTGATGAATGGCATTCCTCGGGGGTCAGTACTGGGACCATTGCTGTTTAACATCCTTGTTGGCAACACGGACAGTGGGACCCAGTGCACCCTCAGTGAGTTTGCTGATGACACCAAGCTGTGTGGCGCAGTTGACATGCTGGAGGGAAGGGATGCCATCCAGAGGGACCTGGACAGGCTTGAGAGTTGGGCCCGTGCGAACCTCATGAAGTTCAACCAGGCCAAGTGCAAGGTCCTGCACCTTGGTCATGGCAACCCCAGGCACAAATGCAGGCTGAGTGGAGAATGGATTTGAAGCAGCTCTGAGATGAAGGACTTGGGGTTGTTGGTTGATGAGACACTCTACATGAGCCAGCAGTGTGCGCTGGCAGCCCAGAAATCCAACCGTATCCTGGGCTGCAGCAAAAGAAGTGTGGCCTGCGGGTCGAGGGAGGTGATTCTGCCCCTCTACTCTGCGCTCATGAGACCCCACTTGGAGTACTGCGTCCAGCTCTGGGTCCTCCAATATAAGAAGGACATGGACCTGTTGGGATGGTTCCAGAGGAGGGCCACAAAGACGATCAGAGAGCTGGAGCACCTCTCCTATGAAACCAGGCTGAGAGAGTTGGGGTTGTTCTGCCTGGAGTAGAGAAGGCTCCAGGGAGACCTTCTAGTGGCTTTCCAGTACCTAAAGGGGGCCTACAGGAGAGATGGGGAGGGACTCCTTATGAGGGAGTGTAGCGATAGGACAAGGGGTAACAGTTTTAAACTGAAAGAGGGGAGATTTAGATTAGATATCAAGAAGAAATTCTTCACTGTGCAGGTGGTGAGACACTGGAACAGGTTTCCCAGAGAAGTTGTGGATGCCCCATCCCTGGGGGTGTTCAAGGCCAGGCTGGATAGGGCTTTGAACAACCTGGTCTAGTGGGAGGTGTCCCTGCCCATGTCAGGGAAGTTGGAACTAGATGATCTTTAAGGTCCCTTCCAACCCAAATCATTCTATGATTCTATCATTCTATGATTCTTTGAAAGAGTCAGTGATGTTTGAATATAATTAACAATTTGATCTGCTTGGATTTACAAACAGCTTTTGACATGATCCCTCATCAAAAAGGTTTAAGAAAACTAAGCTATCTTGAGACAAAAGATAAATTCCTCTTGTGGCTTAATAAAAGCAAATATGATAAAAAATGCAAAGATGGGAAAACGTGATTATGTGATTACGTGAAAGGAAACAAAAGGTGCAGATAAGGAGAGGCATGGCAATGGATGCTGCTGTTCGGGAAGTCTTGCTGTTCAATATATTCATAGAGAAAGTAGATACAGGGTAACAAAATTTACTGCTGATGAGATATTATTCAACGTATTCAACTCGCAAATTGACTGCAAAGAGTTAACAGGAGGATTTCATGATACTGAATGAATGGACAGTAAAATGGCAGATGAAATTCAAGGTCAATATATGCAAAGAGATGCACATGGAGAAACACATTCTTAATTGTATGTACAGAATGATGGGTCCTAAATTAGCTATTGCCTCTCAGGAGAAAGATTTTGAAATTATTGTAGCTGGTGGTATTAAAACATTAGTAAAATGGTCAACAGTGGTCAGAGAAGGAAGAAGTACTGTAAGAACAGTTAGGAAATGAAATGAGAACAAAATATAAAATATCATTATTCCACTTTATAATTGTGTGGTGTCCCATATCTTGAACAGTGTGTATAGTTCTTCTTTACGTTTCTTGGAAAGGGGAAAATGAAAGAAAAAGGTCAAGGGAATGTAATCACAGAGGTGAAACGCCTTCTTTCCAGGAAAACCATGAACAGGTTAGAAAAGAGATGACTCAGGTGATATGAGATAAATATATATAAAAATATAAAATAATAAATGTCATGGAGAAGATGTAGGGAGAAAGTTTATTCCTTTGTCTTCATAACACATTATATAAAGGACATTAAGTAAAAATAGCAGCTAGAGACAGAAAAATAAACAAAAGGAAGCACATTTTTACACCATGTGTAATTGAATTGGAGCACTCCTTATGGGGGCATGTTATAGTAACCAGATGTAGAATGGGGTTCCAAACCCTCTGAGAGTGTGAGCTATTAAACACCACGATGCATCTCATGAATTCCATCAACTGCACTTTGCTGGAGTGAGACAGAGGCAGAGACATCACACAGTCCTTGCCCAACTTTTTAATATTTCCGTAACCATCTGCCAGTTGCAGCTGTCCTTGAGGGGATACTGGGAAAGGTGAACCTTCCTTCTTACCTGCTACAGCTATGTTTAATTCCCTAACTATTATTTATATTTGAATAATATCAACAAAATTCCTTCTTCCTAGACACTATACATGCACAGGGTAAGTGCCTTTCCTTGTCATGAATTGCTTACTTGAAGACCTTGTTAAAACAAAGGTTTACTATTTTACATGTAGGGGAGTTTGCCTCAGCAAGATTATATACCTTGTCCAAGATCACACAGAGAGCATGTTGCAATATGTTGTTGGTAAGATCATTCTTGCACTCCAAAAGTGGTTAGGAAATATGTCACCAATTTTTAATTATCTGGGCCTTTCTTGGGTTCATTATTCTAAGTCATTTAGGACCATGGTCTTATTAATTATACAGCAACTTTCTGTATCCAATGATTTAATTATAGAGTATTACCTCATTAACGACAACAAAACTGATCAAAATACAGGATTATTTAATACACACAATTGAATCCTTCAGCTTTTAATCAAATTAGACATTGATTATTAATTAAATGAAATGGAAAGCACTGTCAGCTTAACAGAGAAAAATGCAGAGGAATGAACTGAAGCTTTTCATAGGCTGTCTGAGGGTGGGCATATTGGAAAACTCACAAGTCCATTAACAGGAATAGAGTCCTGATGCTGTTGGGACAGGCACGTGTCCCAAAATGGACACAAGAGGCATGGCAACTCTTTCCAGGTTCTGCTGTGCACAATCTAGTCCCAAACCGAAAAGCAGGATTAGCCATTTCCCAGGTGTTTCATCTATGTAATGTGTTTGATGGCACTTCAACTCAGAGAAATTATTTCATGAATATCAGCATTTTAAATCATTCAGCAGGCAGGTTGTGCTGCTAAAAACGTATCTTCAGTCTCTTTTTTTCCTTTGTGGTTTTTTTTTTTTTTCCTACTCAAGTTAGCACAGCATGGTTGGGATCCTCTAGTATCATACAGTTTCCTAAATAAACAAACAAACAAACCAACAAATTGTTTGAATTTTCACTTTAACTTTTATTTCCTACTGTTCCTAAGGTTTTTTGGGATAGTGTTATATTCTTGGAATTTCCTGAAGATGTTTCATTTAATAGGAACAACATAAAACTTTTTTCTTTACTTTTTCTCTTTTCTAGCCCCTTTCCTTGAATACGCCATTGTCACAACCAGTCTAACTTACATTTTTTTTTTATTTCTTTACTGCCTTTTTCCTTTTTTTGTAGCACACCCACTGTGAGGTTCTTTCTCATCCCAGCTGTCTCCTATCATTTTCACCTTTGTCCTGGTGCTATGGGAGCGGAGTGTTCAGGCCCTCCAAGCTGCCAGTGTCTTTTTTCTCTCCTCTCATCTTTATTGCCTTTGAACAATGCAAGAACGCTACACAGTACCTTACCCCATAAACTTCAGAGACCCAAAACAAGTCAGGAGAACCTGGCTGAAGGAAGCAGATAGCAATGTATACTATTTCATTAAATAATCAGTGTCTATGATATGACATACAGTTCTGGTACAGTTAATGTTGCAGGTCAACAGTGTGTTGAAAAAACTCCGAGGCAAGTATTGAAGTCAAATGGTTCCCTCCCTGAAACGATTATGAGGGAAGAGCTGCATGGTAAACACACTCATAGTCATTCCAATCCCAAATCATATACTCCTTCCTTTGGTTACTGAAGTATCTCTTGTAAAATCTAAGTCCCTGTCAGCAGCAAAAATACAGAATACATGTTATGAAAATGCCTGCTCATATCTCAAGCCTCACGACTTGTATGTATTAGGATAGAAAATCAAAGGTAAGAATATCATGTATGAGTTATATTATTTTGCATGCAGTCAACAGACTTGCACGTGTGCAGAATATAGAAAATTAAGCAGGTAAAGAAACACCAACACAGCCTTTCAAAAGTGGAGGAGTACTGAAGTTTGGTACTAAATCATACTAACTCCTACAAACTTTCTGAGATTTAGGAAATCTTGATTCGGACTACTGTTAGAAAAGCCTGTGAGACTTTCCTTTCTATAAAGCCACTTTACTGTAGCAAGGTCAACACTCCAAACTCACTTCTCTCTGAATATATATCCCTAACCAAATCTTCCCAAGTATCTTATAATATGAAGAAATAAAACCATAACTTTGCATGCAAACAGGCATTCCAAGGATTAGAGGGGAAAAGAGCCAGTGATTTTATGAGACATAGTAGTACTCCTATTGTCTTTGATCCATGCTCAATAGAAGGCTCATCTGCTACTCTAATGGAATGAAGCAGAATAATAAAGTAAATTGACTAGCTACAAGCTTAAAGGGAAAAAGACTCAGAATGTCTTGTCTGAGTGTCATGGCTTCTGATTGCTTTTCTGTCTTGAGGTGGTCTAGCTCTTTGATGCTGATGGTAACAAAACTCTTTCAGATATGTATTATTACACCCATCTTCCATGACAGAAAAACTAAGAAGAAGAATGAGAAAAGTGACTTACTCCCTAAATTACTCAGTGAACTAACAGCAGAGCTGGAAAGAGAAGCTACATCTTCTGAGTCTTGGCTCAGTACTCGTATTTATCATGCTTATGGTGTAAAAAGAGCTTTTTCTGTATTACCAGTACTTGATCACCATGCATGTTTTTTTCTTAAAGTAAACACATGAGGTTCTTTATCTTTCCAGACCCCCTCGGTGAGGTTATGGAGGTGTGCGTGAGAGTTTAATGTCTTTAGTAAGCTCTTTTAGGGCATAATGCTACAATGTTTTGTGTGAAGCTACCCAGATGCAGGATCATTCTGGTCTTACTGAGGAAAAACTTCATGACTGTGGGCTGCACACCAGGTTTGGATCTCAGGAGTTGACTCTTCCTTTGCCCTGACACATTCATATCGTAAGAGGTCACACTGTGAGAGATGCCTTTGTTGCACTGAGTAGCCCTCATGAAGAATGGACGCAAGCCTTGGTCCTGGTTCAAGATTCAATAGGAATGCCAAGCTCATCTATTCTAACGTTCAGAAAAGCACTACTACATTTTGAATCAGCTATAGCTTAGAGTTTTTATTTGTAACTATGATATATTACAGTAATCAAATTGAAAAGTCAGCAGACAGCAACTAGTATGATGGTACAGATGTAAAATAGTAGTTGGAAGATGGCATTTGATACACCCATGACTCGTTATGGAAAGCTGAGAGAAGTGTGTATTAGAATGTGTTAAGAAGTATAGGAGAGCAGCCAAAGACTGAATCAAAAATGATGACAAAAGAGCTAGAACACCGTTTGTAATCCACCCATATTCAGTCAATGGACAATAAGGGGTTGTGACAATTCCCAAGCTCCAGAGGTGACTCATGCACTCCGAAACAGTTGTCTCACATCCTTTGTTATTCCCGTATGTTTTTTACTAATGTCACTTTTGAGCTTTGCCTTGCCTCCTGCAGACCTCTCCCAGCTCATGTTGTTTCTTAAGGGCTCTGCCATGATTTGGAGCAGCTCTGCTGGCAGCCCACCAGCACAATCAGAGGGCTTTGCTGAGCGCCAAGGACAGCTTCCTTGCTCAGACTTGGTTGACAAGGTGACAGGTTTGAGAAAGATAAGGCAAAGAAAGGTTTGGGAACGGTTCTGTAATTAATCCCAGATTTGGTTCTTAGACTGATGCCTGCAAACTGCCCAGTGATAGTTAATTTTCACAGCTCTAAGTACATCTACTGAAGTTGTAGATGATCAAACTTTTGTCTTTTAATATAATGGAAAAGGAGTCAGAGATCCTCTTCACTGTAAGTCAATCAAACTGTAAATAGGGATACTCTACTTTTCAGCAATCCCAATTCAGCAACACAGCTCTTCACTTGCTTAAGAATGTACTGAAGGGCACAACTGCACAGGAAAGGGGGAGTACTCCCATAATACAGATCTGCTCACTCAATGCTTTGTGCAGCTAAGTAGTGGTTCAGGCTCATGACACTGAATGGATATGATGGGTGAAATGCTGCTCCACTTCTAGGTAATGAGAGCCTTTCCATTGCCTTCGGTGCAGCCACGATTTATTTTAAGCATTGCACTTTTAGCACATAAGCCTCTTTTCACTTGGAATTATTGTTAATAATAATTAAAACAATGTGAAATCGAGATTTGGTACGGGAGTTCTGAGACACATAAATTTGTAATATGCATCTAAATGCAATATTTTGTATTTCTTTGATTGATTTAATATAATATTATCTTATGTTATTAAACTGCTATTTTTTAATGTTATTTTTAATATACATATAAACATTATGTCATCTTCCTGGCATAAATCATATTTTTGCATGCAATTTGCTCCATTCTTGTCTCTTATTTGTTGGGATTCTTAAAATTTTGATGTGATCATTTCTCAAGTCTGAACTAGTGTACCTACACAATGAGCCAAACTAATAATTAATTAAATCCTCCTCTGCTTGTCCTTCTCACCGCTTCCTGCTATATTGTAGTGCAGCATGGAACTGCTTATCTCTGTAAGAGAGAACTTATTTATCTCTGTAAGAAAATGTGAGCAGCTATTGAAGAAAAGGAGACACCTTCTTTACCTTCGTGCAATTTTGTGCAGACACGACTGACATGCAGTATAGGACTGAGTTTTCTGCTCTGCAGAGAGGTGAGGGAAATGATAAACCTTTGAAGACCTCTGCGGAAAAGAAATTGAGGCTTGAAAATTAAGTAAGTGAAAACCCTATGGCTGAAAAAGGAAATTCCCAGAAAATGTGGCAGGCAAGACAAAGACAATTCACCTGCTCCTTTTTGGTGGCCTGTGGAGGAGACCATCGGAGATACCAAGGGCGTCTGCCTGTTGTTGGGCACTGGGAAGGAGCAGTGCCTCTCAGAGACCCGTCCTGCAGCCTTTCTTTTTTGGAAATGGCAGTCAGGGGCCTTCATCTTTGCTGATATCCTTTTCTAATCTCCCTTTTTTGTGTCTTGCCTGGGGCAGCAGGGCCAACCAAGGAGCTGCAGGCCCCCCGGGTGCGAGGAGGCCTGAGCCGCCCTGTGCTGGTTCCAGCTGGTTCCAACCAGCTCTGAGACCCACGGGGAAAGCTGTCAGCCATCAGGGAGTGCAGAGGGCCGGGCAGGGACTCCTGGGGCAAGCAGTAGCCATGGGAGGAGGAGAAATGGGGCATACAGGTGGAAGAGATGGTGCTGGGGACACAGCCAGAGGCCCACTGCTGGAAGGAGGAGGCTCCCGTGAGGTACCCACCTTGGGGCTGGGTCACCCCAAGGGACTGGGATTGTGGGCAACCCAGGCCAGGGCAGGAGCACCACATTGGACACTCTGTGGTGGAGCAGAAGAAGCCAGGACAGAGGAGGATGGAGAGCAAGGAGGAAGGAGGAGCAACAGGAAATCTCTGCGTGGGGACAGCACCCTCCTTGGTGGCCTGGCGGCCCTCCACAGGTGGCAGGGTGGCCTTGGGCAGGATGGGCTGTGACAACAAGGGAAGGTGGGAGGAGAGGCACTGGGCTGAAACTGAGTGTGGGGAAGGAGGAGGAGAGGTGTTTCTGTCAGTGTTTATTTAATTGTTTATCTTCCTGTGTTTCTTAATACTTGAATCAGTAATTAAAAATTAATGTTAATTGGCAATAAATTACATTAAGTGCAATTCCCCAAGCTGAAACTGTTTTGCCCACGACAGGTCCTTATCCTGAAACACTTGTTTCTGATGGTGTTACTGAGGAGGTGTTTCAGTGATGAAGGAAGCAGAAATGATGGAGACTTCTCACATGACAATCTCAGCAGCCTCAGGATATCAATGGCTGTGTTCCTCCTCCTTCCTGCTTTCCCCTGTCCCTCCCTGTTAGAGAAGGCATTCACCCCCAGAAGAAAGCAACTTTGGTGACAGGGCACAGACTAGACATGCAACAAGGATAAAACTTCATCAGAAATACTACAGTGGAAATTTTCAAGGTGTTGCAGGAGCATGTCCTTGAAATTATTACACTACATGGGTTAACCTTTGAGGATGACTGCATGCTGCCACTGTTGTATAAAGAGTTTTACGTCTTTATTTAAACCACGTTATTAAAATGAATGTAATCTACTATAATGCCTTGTCCTTTTCTGTGCTGAGTACACTTGACAGGGGAAAAAAACGATGCACTTATTATCTGTCTGATGAATAAATGTAAAAATAAATCCTTATTATGAAGCTTGCTTATATAGGTCTCTTTCAGATATTAAATCATTGTATCTTGCCTCTAAACTATATTATTCCCCAATGCCAACAGAAATTTTCATGAAGTGTCATTTTGTGCTACACATTTGAATTTATATAAGGTAAGGCGTACAGTGTTCAACATATATCAGTATAAGCTTTTGATTTATATTTCCTAGAACCAGGTCACATAAAGCATTCATTTTAGGATGAGGATATTTGTGTGCCTGTTTATACTGGCATCTTTGGCTCTGAATGAGAACATATAGGTGTGTTAAAGAGATATTTGTCAAGCAAAATAATAGCATATTACTTTTCTCTGAGTTAAAGTTGATAATTACTCACAGTTTTTATGAAGCCATCAGTAATAAACAGCTTCTCTGATATTCCTATTCACAGTGCCCTGTTGACATCCTATAAGTTTACCCTCAATGCTTGTTACTATCTTGGTGGTGTTGATCTTCCTGAGAAAAAGAGAGTTATGCTGGGAAATAGCCTCCTGTGTCACAGGATTCAGGACTCTGTTACTGCAGATAGCCATGCTATATAGCATCTTTTTTTCCACCTCATCATTCCCTATGTTAAAACTCTCTAGTTTTGCTGGAGTACATTATTCTTCAAGAAAGTATTCCACAGTCTCGTTTTGCTGAAGTATAGAGCCTTCTCTTCATGGAGCTGTTGGATAAATATTAATGCTCAGTTTATACTCATTAATTCATGCACCTACAGAGACTTTTAAATTAAAGAGTTCTACTTCTTCTCTTAGTTTATCACAAATCATGTACTTACAAAGCGCAAAGCAGATCTATTCCCAAACTTGTAAGCTGTATAAAAAACCACATTTTTTTAAATTCTCATCAAATAAAATAAGCTTTTCTTTCCCCCAGACAACTTTGCAGCCCTTACGTTAGTCCTTTGTAGCCTGTGTTCATCTTCTTTGAACACTGATGTTCAAAGCATTGCTAATGAAGCAAAGGCAGTGCCTTGTACAGAGCCCTAATGCTTCCCTGTTACTGAAATATTTCACCTGAACCCATCAGAGGATCAGATTTGCCTTTTTTCTTGCCTGTGTTACAGTAGTCCATTTATGACTGCTTAAATCAGCAAATGCAAATGCTGGTAAAATAACAACATTGAGGAAGTAATAAATTTTTAAGTGTCTAGTTTTAAGTCACAGAGGAAAAAAAAAATGAGTGGAGGTTAGACAGAGAAGGTGCAAGAGAGAGAGTTCATGGTTTTATGTACGCTGCATGCTAAAGAAGAGACACTTTCTCTGAGAAATGCAAACTCAACCACTTTCCTTAATTGACCCTTCACACTTGAAATAATTGATTTCCAGTTTGTTACTAGTTGCGTTTTGGCTTCCACCCTTGCACTGAGGGGTAATGCCAGGTCTGCTCCTGAAGGCTGTTAGCTTTTGCTGAACCAGCTGTTTTTGGACTCTGCACATGGGAATGCGGAAATGAGACACGGTAGGTATGAGTAGATAATGCAGTGAGGCAGGACTCCCTTTAAATTGGGACTGAACTGAATAAATTAATGGGAATGCTGTTAGAACTGTGGCTTGTGACCTATTTTTGTCTTGCATTTCACCAAGCAAGAGGATAGTCTATGAGTCTTCTTCAAGCTTTAATGAGCCTCTACTCTCTCGTAGTTGAACACTGAGAGGAAGGTAGCATCCCAGTGAATAAATGCCAGTAGCCAAGCTTAACTAGACTATGCGAATGATAAACTCTTTTCTAGCAGGACTGATTTTAAAGTTCTATTAAGCTGAAGGTTTATTCACACTGGCATAGAGAAGGCCAAGTGATTTCATTTTATCCTGGAGAAGGCTGCAGTATTTTACAGGCGTTAATCTCACAGGGATGGGTTTGGATCTGCCCTGTAGATGGGGTTGGGTGTCTGTAGATACAGATAGCCTGGAGGATATCTGTAAAGGAGAGGTAGAACATGAATGTCCCATTGGCAGAGGTAGCTAAAGCCTACCTTTCACAATTAAAAACACTCAGGATGGATTTCTTGCCATCAAATGTCTCATAGCGCAGGCTCCTTCAGAGGCAGCAAGCAATGAACACAGTAAACTGTTTTTTTGATGACATTTACCACCTTTTAGGCATGTGATGATTTGAGGGGGATTGTGAGAAGCAGCAATTTGGAGATGTTCTGGAAATCAGGTGTGAAGAGTCCCTTGTAGAAGATATATCACTGCCTGGAGCAGAGACTCCAGAACAAAATGCATAAGCTCTTCCTTGTGTCCACAAAAAGTCTGATGTTTTTGGCTTTCTCATTCTGTCTGGGGAAGGGCAAAAGTGAGACTGAACACACACTGACTGGTTAGCAACAGAGTCTGGAAGAAAACCAGCCTGAGGCTCTTTTCCAGTGCTCAGCAGTTCACATCCAGCATCATTGCTTGATCTCAGACCTACACACACAGAAGTGTGCAGAGGGTATGAGACTTCCCAGTAGCTGGCTGAAAGTGGCTCCTCTTACCCTTTCAAAGCTTATATTTTTCCTTGTTTATTTTTGTGATATGGGCTTCTGTGGACATCACAGCTGAGCAAACACTCTCCTGTTGATAGGTACATGCTTTCCTTTTCCCTTGCAGCAGCAGAGACTATGGCAAGGGCTGAGCTGGGAAGGGAAGATCCGTCTAGCTCAGGGGCCTGAGGGGAACTGACAGCAGATAGCCAGTTTGCTGAGCTGCTCTGTGTGTGTCTTGGCTGCAACAAAGAGTCCTTCCATTGCAAATGGACATGAAATATTTTCCAAGGGAAGGTATTATCATAGTTTGGGAGGATGGCTGTGATCAAAGGTATGTATTCAGCTTAGTGAGGGATCTACGAGCTATAAATACAAGGTAGGATAACTACATGTGGGCAGATTAATACTGGCTATGTTTTAATGGTGGAAACTCACATTTTGCTTGGCTCAGGTAAGAAAAGATAAAACTTTGTTGTTGTTCTTTTGACATTTTCTTCATGTCTTAATTAACCCTCCTGTCAGAAATAAGGTAAGTAAGCTGACAACAGAAAAGTTTGAGGTATGTTTTCCAAAGTCCTAGAAAGATTCAGGTGTAGTTTGATTTGAATTCAAAATGATGATTCTTCTGAGAAAATGGTGCTGTTCTGGACTGAGATCTTAGTCACAGTTAGCCCTCTAGTCCTCTGACTGCATCACAAACTTGCTTTCATATTTTTTCTGGGTTATAATATATGACAAACAAGCTCTTGAGGCCTGTCAGAAGGATGCTCATTATTAAACTGTAATGTAATACATCGTTCTAAAAGGTCCATAAGTTTTGAGCTTTTTCTGCAATCATTCCATTAAAACATCAACAAGGTGATTAATCCAAATGGCACTATGCAAATGACAGTTTCTGTGTTTCTTCCTGTGATGCCCACACTTCTGCCTTCTCTGCTAGAAATGAGGATATTTCTTTCTTCCTTCCCTTTGAAAAGGCAATTCCTTTGCCAGAGAATATGTTTCTCAGCTGTGGACAAATGAAAATCTGAACTGGTCCTCTGAATACATTTAAAAGTTGCAAAATAAAAAAAAAAACCCAAACACCACTTTGGAAAAGCTTTTGGGATCAAGAAAGTACGAATCACTGGTTTTTGAGAGGTGGAGTAGGTCAGAGCAATTACAGATGAAATTCAAAGCATTGTAGAGGACTTCTGAAAGAAGTCAAGAGTTGTAACATAGAAATAATCTTCTACCTATTCCTTTTCTGTCACATTGATTGTGCTTCTTGAATCACATGCCCAGGGCTATATATCCTCACATTGTTGTCTTCTTCACTGGAATTTCAAAGCTTACATTTCTCTCTCCACCTAGTGCCCATCCTCTCTACTCTGTTATTTTTACTGTAATTGTTATGGTGTCAGCTGTGCTGACCACTTCAGAAGGCTGAGGTCTTAAAAGTGTCAGTACACACATTCAATATTTATATAGCTTCTTATCAGGTTATTGGCTTTTTTCATTCTCTTGCTGTATCTGTCTGGAAATGAAAGGGACATTATTGCAACAGCCTTGGCTTTCCTCTTGTGTTGAGATTTTTCAAATGACAGATGGAGTTACCTTTTAAAACATACCCGTAATACGAAATGAACTCCAGATCTATGCCTCTTGAATTATTTAGCCTGACACTTAACAAATAGAGCAGCTTAAGTTCTCCATGGAAGCAGTTTAATTAAGAAAGAGGATGCAAATCAGACCAGTTGCATATTTAAAGTATGACTGCACCAGTGTGTGAACCCTGCCACACTATCATGTCAACTTTTGATAGCTGTTAAAGGAAGATGATATATTTTCTTTCAGCTTTGGTCCTTTAGAAGGTGTGTAGAAGCTTTCTTTTCCCCTGCAAGCCCATATTATGCAGTCTTGTTTTTTTAAATCCAATCTGTCTGTGTCAGAAGCCCAGCAGTAAGTCTGCTTCTCTGTATGAGGGAAATTGTTTTCTACTAACTGATGACCTCAGCATAGCAGTTTCTTTTCCAGCACATCAAAGCTCACAGTCAGACTTGCTGCAGCAAGTGCACTTTTGAGTGGCTTTATGACATATAAAGACCCTCTTTGGCATTCATACTGTGCTTCTCTATTGTTTACAAGCTAGCAGTGAATTATTTATGGAAGTTGCTGGAGAGATGACTCTCTTTTTGCCCAAAAGCTGTATTTTATCTTGTGGTGAGATTTTACGTGAAAGCTATTTTGGGGGTTTATGTCCTTTTTATATTTATTTGACAGGTTTTATGGCACCCCTTCCCTTGTTTCCATTTTTACTACCGTTAAAACCCATCTCTGAAAATTATTATTAAAGGCAGCATGACTTTAACTCAGCTGATGATATTTTTCTTTACATTTCTGTTTTCGAGTGATTTCAGATAAGATCATACTGAACAAACTAACATGAATATTCCTAGTAAAGGAGCAGCCATTTTGTTTCCTCAAATAAAGCTTAGGATCATTGGTTCATATATACAAAGTACATACCTGAGATCATGGTCCAGCTATGCTTCACTCTACCAATCTTCGTAAGTTATGACATCAGACAATAGTTGCATTGGCATGAAGCCAAACTGTCAGAAGTGAACAATGCTAAAACTCACTGATCATTTGCTCTATTTCATAAATGTTGAAGCATCAAAGACAGGCAGAGTTACAACAATTTGACCAAACTGATCTTAGGAATGACATATGATTTCAGTTCTGTAGGAGTGAACTGCAATTTGATGTTTTCTTTTTCCCACTTAGGAGGGCAACTGCATTCATTGCCACAGTATTCTTAAGAAGTTATTTGGACTTCTTTCCATATATGTCAGACTCAGAATCAGTTCAGTTCAGAGAACGGAATGTTTCCAGACACTGGTAGTTAAAACTGGCTGAGAAGGACCTTTCTTCACTAGGTTCTTTATGTTAAATGCATTTATTCTTTGGATGATGGTGGTGCCTAAATGTCGTAATTAGGTCCTCTGCTAAAGGCAGAGTTAGGAACTTCTTAATCTCTCAAGTTCACATTCAGGCACATATATATCATTTGACGTCAGCTAAAAATGGAAATTTTGGTCCTGTGTCTCAGTCTTTCTGTTTGAATTCAGGATCTGGAATGCTTATTATGTGCACTTAGAGCCTGAAAGCCTACGAAAGTAGATGTCCTCTGGATTTGTTGCAATTGTCTGTGGCTATGCTGCTGTTACTTTGCATGGATCTTTTAAAATTTTTCACAAAAAAGTGACTGTGCATGGAAGTATATGTCTCATAGACTAAAAGTGCTTTGGAAAATGGAAATGGCAGACTACAGGCATTTCTGCAATTGTTTTTACAACATGGATCCTCTTGGTTGGTTTGGTAGTGGTATAACTTGCACATCAAATGCTGCATTCATTTCACCTAGCTTCACATGCCTAGGATTTAAATGTATAGAACTGAGATAATCACCTTGAATCCCTTTATACTCTGTGGTGAAAAGAAGGCATTACTGGACATTGAAATGAATCTGACTCCAGGATATCTGCTGTTCTGAGCAGCACTGGAGCTTTCATAGTGAAAAAGTGGAGTGATCACATGATTTCTGTTCATGGCTGATTGGATCAAACCTATTTGGGGTTGGTATGGCTCTTCAGCTTACTGGTCTAAAGCTTCCTGTGTGAAGTGTTTCGAATATATAACATGGGATTTGCAGAAGTGGGTAGGACCATTAAAAATTTGTTTCATTTCATTATAAGAGAGCTGGATTAGCACTAAGCTTTAGGATGTACTATTTTTGGTGCCAGCTGTTCCTCTTGGAGGTTAAGTATTTATGTTGGCTGCTTCTTGTTTCTCTTTCTTGAGGAGATATGTGATCTTCTGAAACACATCATGGTTGCCAAATTTTAATCTGAAGGGCTCAGCTGAGTTACCTAGACACTGGCATTTACTTTCATTTGAGATGCCACAGGGCATCCCTGACATCTGAATGGGGCTGACAGATATTACACAACAAAGGAGATGTACTGCTGGTGTAGCAGCTGAAGGCCAGCCAGAGTACCCTAGAACATCTCCAATGTCATTAGCCGTCTGTGCTTAGGATGTGAATTTTGCCCTAATTTCCTTCTGTGGTTTCCTTCGGCTATCCAGATATGGTACTGGGGCAAAAGAAATTGGAATAAACTTCTCTAATTACTCTTGGTGTAACAGAGGTGTAGTGGAAACAGGACACCTTTCCTTTCTAGTCACAATAGTTGCAATTTCCTGTTTGACTTATTAATGCCTGGTCTTGTATTTACATGTAGCTTTAAAGGTCTCTATATGCAGGGACCTGATTTTATAGATAGATTGTTGGCATAGGTCTTGGCAACAATAAGGTTTTTCCCATGCCAGAACAAGCTCAACTGTACAGGACTATGAGTGCATTTGTCCCTAGAAGTGGAGACATCTCTTCTGCTTGTTTATTCCTTTTCTACTCACACAGCATGGCAAATAGAACTAGGTCTTCTTAGTAGTTGCGGCATGGCATTTCATAAAGGCCCAGTGCCTATTTGACTGACATTTTAAAATTCACTTCTAAATCAAGGCCTCCCCACTCAGTCAACCACCCACAGAATGACATTTCAGAAATAAAAGCATAGCATCTCTGCAGATCTGTCCCTTGTTACTGAAGAATCTCTCTGTCTCTGAGATAATTACAGCCTTACCTGTGAGCTATGATCCTATATGTCAAGTAGGACATTGTCTCTCAAAATCTGAAAGACTTTGGAACCTGCAAAAAGCAGATAAAATTCATTCAGTGACTTCAAGACCTATTTTCTACCTGAGTTAGGAGTCAGTGTAGAGACATGGTGGAGCTAAAACCAGCAAGGAATAAGACTTACTGGCCCTCAAGGGAAGCTTTCATGCTTGCTTATACTAATTTTCTGCATATAGAGCTTCCATCAAATTCAGCTGTAGTTGTATGTGAGAGGCAGGTATTGAACAGGAACTGATCCAAATATTGCCACCAAATCCCCAAAATGACCAACCAGTAAAAAAATCTCAAAGTGAAGAGAAAAATGTTAGGTAACTAATTGTTTCAAAGGAATTCAGAATACTTGAGAATGCTATTTATTCATTCCCTAATAGGCCAAATTATTCTTTAATTTCAGCCAGTTTTTGTCATATCACTACTACTACTGCTACTACTATTATTACTACTACTACTGCTACAACTGCAATCAAATAACTAACAATATATATATACCTTGTTTAACTCACTTGATTTTGAGTACCTGTATTTTTTCCTTCTTAAACACAGAAGGGCACAGTGCTGCAGCCTATTATCTTAGAAAATCCCCCTAATGACTGGGAGTAAAAGAAGCCTTGTGTCTTTCATTGGGAAGCGGATGTTTTTGTTCAAACCACTCTCTATTGCTTTCCTCTTCCAGACTTCCACTGCAGAGCTGTGATGTTTTATGCTCAGTTCTTTAAATTCAGGAGACAAACTTCTCACATCTGGTCAATTACCTGTGTCCTACTTGCCCTTTCTGTCTAATCCCTCTCTTATATACAAGTCCTTTATGATGTGACAGTTGAACATTAAAAACAATGTGAGGTTAGATCAGAGGCAAGCTGAAAGTAACCCCTGTCTGAATGACAGATGCCTGTGTTGTACTTATATTTTGCTTCTGCAGCACAAATGCCCATGAAACTAATCTTTCATATATGACTTTACAGAAATTTAAGTTAGAACAAAATTTGTTAGGACACCTTTTCAAAATAAAAAACATTCACAAAATGAGTTTTGCATAAATAGTTTATTTATTGGCAATCCTTGTTTAAAGGTGTAAAATCCTGTAGAATTCCTATTAGAAATCACTGAACATATCCTGGATTTGGTGCTTGGGCAGTGGAGTAAAAAAAAAGCATCTTAAATGTCTCATGCTGTTGTGCTGATGGATAACATCTTTGTGTTCTGTTTATGAGTGACTTTAGTGCCATAATTTTGGGACGTTTCAATATGTAATTTAATCCCATCTGGAGTCAAGAAGTTAATTTATTTTTTTACCATTAGACCTTGCTTTTGTTTTATACCTCAGCCTTTCAAACTCATATTAAAAGTAACACAGACTGTATTCTAACATTTTAGTTATGACCAATGTGTGCTTGGACTGGGCATAACAGAAGTAGTGACCAAAAAATATTCCTGATTCACTATCAGTTCTTCTGTGTTCTTTTGCCCTTGCACTAGTCAAAAAGGAGCCTTTTTATAAGTACTTTTGCCCCATATTTATGTGTATTTAAATTGACACTCAGGAGTTGTACTCCTGTGCCTAACTCACAGAGCTCCAGAGATTTGTCTTATTTTTCACTTTACTATTTAATTAATCATAACTGGTTTAAATAAGATTTTTTCCAAAGTGTGGTCTGAGGATGATTAGTGGACTGCAAAGCTGTGGAAATTGTTTCCTGGAGTTATTAAACTGTGTTTTCAATAACATTTAGAATTTGAAGCATAAAGGGTGCATGACTGTCTACAAAAAAATGAAGAGAGCAAACAATGGCCAGCTCCTCATTCCCAGATTGAAGAGCAATGTGTTCAGTCATTACTGCAGACAATGTGAATGAAGACTGTATGTACTGATTCCCAATCCCAACTAATTTTCATTCTGGACATTCCAGTTTGCTTGGCTTAATCTTCATCCTTTCAAAAGCAGCAAGTTTTCAGGCATACTGCACAATATTCAAGACTAATCTAGTTTAGCATTAACTGAAAATGTTAAAAATGTTTTAATGTTTTGCCAACGCTAACTATAAACTGTATGACAAATGAAGAAGGGATATTTATATCTGTGTTTTCAGATTTCTCAGAGAACACAGGAAATCCATGCTTTCGCTCCCTGGTCCCCAACCCATTTCTATTTCCATGCCCTTAACATGGTATTTATTCATTGCAAATTAAAGCATTATCATTTCTGCATTCAATCCCTCTGTAATAGCAGAAGCAGCAATCTAAATAGGCTGCTAGATTCCTATGACATATTCATTAGGACTGAATTATGAGTTCAGCACATCCTGAAAATAGGGACTGTTTAGTTCATTTGTACAGCTGTCATTTTGCTGCAGGCACAAAGTAGGAAAGGAATGACTGCAAAACCAACTGCTATAGTTCTATACATACCAGCTTTTTTGGTAACCGTATCTTCCTTTCTTCCTCCAAATAGTATTCCTCTGAAAGGATCTGCCCAATAGAACAAAGGAGTAAGTTGATATTTAGAAATAAATGTAAGAGAAGGAAGGGGGTTCAAAAGTGTTGGGTGGAATACTCTCGAGAACTAACATACGTCAGAGAATAAAACCCACTTGCTGTAATATAATTTCTGTTTTAAAACAGTAGAAAAGCACATAAGTTCACATCACACCATATGGTGTTGAGTTAAATCTGCTTCGTAGTTTTGAGTCAAGAACATATGCACCCAATGAAGTGGCAGTTGTTATAGAAAATATGACTGTTTTGTTAGTAAATAACATTAGAAAGCTACAAAAAGCCCCTCAAGTGATTTTTTTTTCTTCAGTAGATTAGTATGGAGAACAGTCATTACCATGAATGAGTGTTTAAGGCCAAGCAACTCCTTATCACTTTAGAGGCCAAAGGAGCTGGCTAGGTGTGTATGAAAGTCTGCACAAGCCTACTTGCCTGAGAAGAGGATATTGCATAAATACATTTGTTACGCTGTAAGTGGCATTTTAGTGTTTCAATTCCACCTTTTTGAATGAGAAATGCTCAGGCTGTCAATCAGAGATGAGCAAGAGAAACAGCGCCTTTTTTGCCAGACACATTCTCTCATTTGATCCTATATATCTTATGTATGTAAATCAAGACACGAATCCTGCTAAGTGAAAGCTAGGTCAGGCGATGCAGCCATCCGCATTTGCCTATTGCACTGGGCCAAAACTGCAGTTACTTCAGCATGGTGCACTGAAACCTGTGGAGAGGTGCTGGTGCTCCATACTGGGTGCTGGCAAACCAGCATGCTGCAGCCTCCTGGCAAACTGGTGACATTGTAGACTGTATCAATACTGGATGGCAGCTCTATGGAAGGATGGGGGGAAGGACACAGAGCCATAGAGGAAAGGACATAGAAAGAGATTTCAGAGGGTATAGGAAAGACTTAGAGAAGTCTCTGCTGCCTTCTTAGTGTACTGCCTTTTACTGTGACTAGTCCAATTCTGAGTCTGGGAGCAGTAAGAGGACATTTTGAGTCCCTACCATGCCTCAGGTGAGGAACTGGCCACACTCAAATAGTTAGACATCATTAACTTCAGTGCTAGCGCTGTCTAAAACAGCAACTGCAGTTTCTGAAGAGTAGTGTATCTGTATACTGTTAGGGATGGGATGAAAGCTTAGAGAGACAGTGAAGGAGGTGGAGCCCAATAATACCCTGTCCAGCTATTCCCATACCCCCAGGCTGATCCCAGGAGCCATCAGCCCATCTAAGGCCCATCTGCACAAGCCCAGAGGAATACAGGGGCACAACGGTGGGTAGGGGTGAACCTGAATTGAGGACTTATGAGGAACCACCACACTGTCTGGGCCTCTCCCAGGGCTGCCCCAGCAGACCCACAGCCCCAGTGTCCAGGTGTGAAACCCGTCACCGTGAGTCATTGGGAGTGCTCTCTGGATCACCTTCTGGACTAAGAGGGTGGGACACATTATGGAATGCAGGGGACAGGCAGTTTAGTATCTCACAGGACTTCAGGGAGGAACCAAAGGTGGGAAAAGGCACAATCTGTCCCGTCTTCTTATTAAGTTCCTTTCTATCTCTTTCCTGGGTCAGTGACACTTTATTCTGTGTGTACATGTGTGGATGGAGGTGTTAGTGCAGTAACTGGAGTCAGACTGTGAGTCGGAGCACGTGTGTGTCTGGTGCCAGTGACTGCGGCGAGTGTGGGTGTGTGATCACAAGTGAAGACCAAGTTGGTGAGCAGGGGGAGTGAGGAGGTGACTGAGTCTTTAAGGGCTAGCCCTGGCTGCAAGAGTGCCTGCATATCTCTAAGGACTGGGGCTTAAGCCACAGGGCACTGGTTACTGGGACCTGGGAAGTGCCAGCCATCTGTGTGTGTGTGTGTGTGCGCGCGCATGATGGTTTGCTCTAGCAGCTGGAGGAGGTTGCAGCCTTGAGGTTTTGTATGTCCAGGTGGCAGTAACTGGGGAAGCTGGGATTAAGGGGCAGCTACTTGGCAGACTGTCTAAGGCCAGCTGCTGGAGGGATCCATGCTGCATACACACACACATATGTGTATATATATATAGTCTCACTAATGGGCTTCTATCCTGCTTAGCCAGAGAGGGGAACGGGATGAGGCCTTTGGTGTTGTTTCTGTTCATACAGGTACTCTGAGTGTCTGTCTGTGAACCGTGTGGCTGGCAGTGTATATATATGCATCTATGTAAATATGTGTATACTTGTGTATGTATATCTATGTGATGTATGTGTGTGCTCTATGTGCATGTCCCTCCTGGGAATACATTTTCAGCCTCGCTACCAATAGGACTGTGGGACATGGAGTGGCAGCAGGCTCGCATCTGTCAGGGTGCTAGATCCAACATGATATATTTTCCTCTAATATTCATTATGCATTACATTTATCCAACCTTCTATTTTCTTTCCTCACTCACCATTCATGCCAAGAACCTAACGCCAAGAACAGCTTTCAAGCACAGCAAATGTCTGATGACTGCACGTTTTGGTAGTGTTAGACCTGTATTTCAGGAACATATATCCCTTTCTGAACCCATGCCACTAGAAGCAGCTATTTAAAGCCCATCCTGCTGTGTGCTGAAGGGATCTGCTGGAGCACATGGATGTTGGGACAGACCCATGTGAGTACCAAGAAAATTAAACTTTTTCTTAGCTCACAAGCTACTGACCAGGAACAGAGAGCATGGAAATAGGCTTGTGACAGCTGTGAGTCTCCACAACTCAGCTCTCCATGGGGAGGAACAACTGCCTTTTCTCAATTAATCCTGACAGCAGAAAGATTGGACATGTGACAGCTGCCTTGACAAATATCTTGATCATAGTGCTTAATCTTTCTTCAGCGGTCTTCACAACCAATGAAATATGATTCCTATCTTCAGGCTTGACAAGATTTTGGAAAGATCAAACTAATTGGTAATCTTGAAGTCTAAAACATTTGGAAAAATGTTTACATGGCATAATGGCATATATTAATTACAAAATTCTTTAGCACCTCTAGGACACTGTAAGTGCTACTCTCATCTTTGCTGAGGGCAGTTGCTTTATTGCTGCCTTTTCTGACCTTCCTTTTCTCTCATTTTTGCAGTCCTTACTAGGTCTTTGGTTTTATAATTCCCCTCCTGTATTGTAGTATAACTGTGTTTGAATCCACAAGGCGATATTTGGTGAACGACTGATCTCTAACTAACAGGAGTGTTCCAGTCAGCATTTTAGCTTTTATATGAATAAAGCATAAATTTGCCTTCAGGGTTCTGTGAAATTGTGACTGTAATATTTAAAAAAACATGTCTTTGGCTTCTTTCACACCCTTGCCCTCTTTTGCCCAAAAGAGGGCAGTCTATACCTGACTTTCTTCCAATTCTTTTTTGCTCTTTTTTTTTTTTTCTTTCATTCACACATTAATTGCACAAAAGATGGTGCCACCTTTTATTGAGAGTTAAAAATACATGGATCTCCTTGGTTCATCTCTGATAAGGATCATTCACAAAGCAGGGAAAAAGAAAATCATTCACCGCAATTCAGTAAATAATGAAAACACTTTTCAAATTTTCCCTTCAAGTAAAAGTCAGGAGAAGGCTTATGGTTTGAGCTATAGTCTTAACCTGCAAACAGTTTTATCAAGAAAGTAGCATTTGGCCTTTCCCATGGTGGAAGGATAAAATCATACAGTCTTATGCTTTTGTGTGGCATCATAGTGGGCTTCTCTCTCTTGGTCTTGATGCTCCTTGGGACAAATGTTGTCATTAGGTAACTTGTCTTGTGACTGTGCAGCAGCACCAGCATGTCAGGAGATACCTGTCTGAGTTGACCAATGCAACATGCTATGGAAAGCAGCTATTGCTTAACTCCGCATTTTTTCCTTCTGTCTTTACAGTTGTAGTCTATGCACATATTTTTGTCTATGGCAGGAAAGGAAGAATGCTGTCATGTAAGAGGCATCCCTCATCCCAGGGCTCTCGCTTCAGTGGTTGAGTTTGTCTTTGGTCTGCAGTAGTGCAGGGATAATCAAGTCTATTCTCCTACCTTTTACAGAGAAATAGTATGTAAAAACCGAGTTGTGAATGACTGAGCACAGCAGCCACTGCAAGAAGATGAGAAAGCTTCTATTCATCTATCAGCAACAATTTAAAATAGAGCAGCCTGCTTGTGGATTTTATTTTTTGTTAATATTGGCTCTTGTTTAGTCCCTTTTTTTCTGGATTTGGACTAAAGTAACTGAAGAGATACAGGAAAGGAGTTTGTGGATACTCACTTGGGAAGGTCTATATAATTGCTTATTTGTGAATAAGCTCTCTCACACCAACACAATTGTTATACATCACAGTGTCATGTACTTTCTATATACAGATATGTGCATGTACACGCATATATATACATAGATAAAACACTATGCATATGTGCGTATACCATAAAAATGACTCTTGGTGAAGTGCTGTGGTGACTTAGATATGTGTAAAAGCACCTAACAAGCACCTAATGTATAAAAAGAGGCTTATTGATTAATATTAAAAACTTAGCCCTGTTCTTTCTCATTGATTAATGTAGCTATTCATTAACACAGAGTAAATTAACCCCACCAAATCAATCACACAACAGGAAGTTGTCCAAGTTAGTCTCTGCTTTAAAGAACATTCCTTCTACCATTACATACCTTCGGGTCTCTATGGCTATGTTTGGAGTTTTGAGTGAGTGGAAGAGATGAAGAGTATGAATACAGATATATATAATCAGCTTACTCTTTTCATAGTCCATAAAACATCTCTGCCAGGCTCTCTCTCATTTCAATTATCTCACCCTCAAATCTCCTTGTTTTATGTCTTGACTTTTTCTCCTCTGAGGATCTCCTCATGACTTACAGTAGGTCTTGGATGAAGCCACAGACTTCTGCTCCTTTCAAAATATTATCTGTTTTTTCACAATTTTCTCAAGTGGGATTGGAAATTGCTGTCCCACCACTGTTTCTGAATCTCTGGAGATTTATGATCAGAAAGTTTTTATGAAATAATGGATGATCAAAAATGATACACTTGACAGCTAAAAGGCAGTGCTTAGAAATGGAAAAGTGAATGGATGGAGGGATCAGTTTCAGGGAGCACTGAAAGGCCAGAGGAGAAATAAGACAGTTATTACCCAGTAACAGAGATCAATCACCTACTAACTTGGGCCTGAGCTGTAAGTGTGTAACCCTCTGAGATCACCTACGAAACCAACATGAGCCTAAAATTAATCCAACTCTCTTATTGACTGCCTCTTGACAGCCCAGGTAATAGCAACAAAAAGAGGGCTAAGGAGAATCTCTGTCCTTTATTGGCTGTGGGAGGAAACATAGTCACAAAGGATGAGGAAAAGGCCGAGGTACCTAATGCCTTGTTTGCCTCAGTCTTTAACAGTAAGACCAATTGGTCTCTGGGTACCCAACTGCCTGAGCTGGAAGACAAGGATAGGGAGCAGAATGAAGCCCCCGTAATCCAAGGGGAGATGGTTAGCGATCTGCTGTGCCACTTAAGCACACATAAGTCTATGGGGTCAGATGGGATTCACCCAAGGGTACTGAGGGAGCTGGTGGAAGTGCTCACCAAGCCACTTTCCATCATTTATCAGCAGTCCTGGCTAACTGAGGAGGTCCTAGTTGACTGGAAGTTAACAAATGTGACACCTATATATAAGAAAGGCCGGAAGGAGGATCCGGGGAACTACAGGCCTGTCAGTCTGACCTTGGTGCCAGGGCAGGCAATGGATCAGATCATCTTGAGTGCCATCACATGGCATGTACAGGACAACCAGGTGATAATGCTCAGTCAGCATGGGTTTATGTTTGGCAAACCCGATGTTCTTTTATGACAAAGTGACCTGCTTGGTGGATGAGGGAAAGGCTGTAGATGTTGTCTACCTAGGCTTTAGTAAAGCCTTTGACACCATTTCCCACAGAATTCTCCTGGAGAAACTGGCTGCGCATGGCTTGGATGAGCGTATGCTTCTCTGGGTAAAAAAACTGGCTGGATGGTCAGGCCCAAAAAGTTGTGGTGAATGGAGTTAAATCCAGATGGTGGCCTGTCACAAGTGGCCCTGCTCCCCAGGATTCACTACTGGGGCTGGTTCTGTTTAATGTATTTATCAATAATCAGGAAAAGGGGATTCAAGTGCACACACAGTAGGTTTGCAGACGACACTGAGTTGGGCAGGAATGTTGATCTGCCTGAGGATAGGAAAGCTTGACAGAGGGATCTGGACAGGCTGTGGCCAGTGGTATGAAATTCAACAAGGCCAAGTGCTGGATCACAACAGCCCCATGCAATGCTACAGGCTTGGGGAAGAGTGGCTGGAAAGCTGTCCAGTGGAAAAGGACCTCGGGGTGCTGGTTGACAGTCAGCTGAATATGAGCCAGCAGTGTGCCAAAGTGGCCAGGAAGGCCAATAGCATCCTGGCTTGTGTCAGAAACAGTGTGGCCAGTGGCATGGGAAATGATTATCCCCCTGTACTCAGCCCTGATGAGGCCACACCTTGAATACTGTGTTCAGTTTGTCTTGTCACTACAAGAAAGACATTGAGGTGCTACAGAGTGTCCAAAGAAGTGCAATGAAGCTGCAAGCAAGTTCAGTACCCT
>KZ506506.1:0-34917 GCA_002844005.1 Limosa lapponica baueri
ACACTCTCTAAGTACCACCAATCATTAGGAGTCCATGATTCTGTCTGTAGAAAAAATCAATCTGGCCTAGGTAAGGAAAAAAATTGTGTACTGGAATTTTATGCATGATTTGCTCCACTGAAGTCAAGAGGACTACATAAGGGACTGGATGCTTGTGCTAGGTCTTTCTGAAGAAGCAGGCTTTAATGTGTAGATTGCCAGAGTAGTTCAAATGTGATTAAGAAAAACACTTTAGAAGGAATCTGTGGAGGGACACACTACCTGTGCCACTTAGTGCTGCAAAAAAACAGAGGCAGGTTATTCCCTTCTAATATATTATCACACCAAACAAATTGTTTTTGCAATTAGTTTTGTTTTCATTGAGGCAAAATTACAATGGAAATCCCCATGATAATGAGTATGACATGCACATTAATATAAAATGAATTCATTATGATCAGTAGTATTACAGCAGGTTCCAAATGAATTAATAATGACAGGGTAGTCAAAACAAAGTGGAGCCACTCTTAGTTAAAGGCATAACATGCTGTTAATGACACCATTAAACAGGGGCAAGAGAGCATTAGAAAATTGTTGTAGAAGAAGATTGTAGCCTTGGGTACACAGTGCCTATTTCTGTGTTTGGTTGTTAGTTGAAACAGTTGGTAAAAGTCATTTATCGGCCAAGGGAATGTTTTTGCTTTTACACAAAATAAAACATTTCCGGTTTATTTTGACCATCTAAAAATAATCTTTAGTGAAAACTTGGTAAATGGTTCAGGCTGAATAAACAAGGCATTTCACTTGGATAGCTTAAAATAAGTTTAGTTTTTCCACTAAAGAAGAGAAATAGATATGAATGTGTAGATTTTTATTTTTATTTATTCTGCATTTTTCACAGATAAAATTTTCAGGAAGTCTAAACACTGTGAAGCTGCATAATACCATAGCTCATTTTGCATTTTCTCTCTTTAAGGTTACTTTCTTAAATTAATAGTAAACTTGATGTAAGCATGGAAAGGTAGGTTTAGTGAATGAGTTATGTAGCTTGAATTTTAATAACCCTTAAGATACCTAAACTTTCTTCTTACCAGGTAGTGTTTTGTACTGTGTCTTGCACTTTTTTCCTTACTATAAAATTAATTCTAATTCTCTGGGAAAAAAATCACAATAGTAGGAGCTGAAAATTCAGATATGCATAAACTAAAATAACAGATAGTAGTATTAGTTCAGTATTCTAATTAATCTGATTACCAAACACAGCTAAGAAAGATTTAAGAAGCCTTGTTGTTTTCTTACCTAGAGCCACTGTTTTTATAACTAATCCAAAAAACTATCTCAGTCTTATTTACATTTATTCTTTTGATTGTAATAGTACATAGTGGAAATAGTTTTGTCTAGCTAGAATTGAAAAACAGTTTGTAACTATTTTCCCCAGGAAAAATTAGTTGCATCAAATTTTATAAATTTGGTGATATAAGAGTTTAAGTTTTATTTAGGAAAAATCCAGCTAAAAAGTTCTTTTGTGAAAATGCTTCAATTTCTTCTGAGTGAAACATTTCTATTTTTACTTGGAAACAAGTTCAGTTTTAAAATTCTGCTTTCTTTTTGCTAAATAAAAATGGGAATGGAAGCCAGACTTTCAATTTCTTTAGCTGTTCAGTTTTGTTGCCTTTCAGTGCCATTGAGGTAACCGTTCTTCCTCTGTTATGAGACATGACAAATAGGAGCATCTCCACTCCATTTGTCTTTTTTATAACATTCATTACTCTGTAAAGTTCTAGTATGTCCTCTCTTATTTGTCTCATCTATAAACATCTCAATCTTAGTATGCTCATTTCATATGGTAGAAGTCTTCTCATGCCTCTAATCGTTTTTGTCATCCATCGGTGAACCCTTTGTATCCTAGAAGGAATGTAACGGAGAGAGGGTGACCAAAACTTAATGATTCCAAGAAGAGTCTGTACAGCATAACAGCATTTAGTATAGCAGCATTAAAAACATCTTTCTACCCTCTGGTTTACACTAACATCAAAGAGGGTATTTCTGGACTTAAAAACTTACATATAAAAGCAACATAGTAAAATGATTCAAAAGAGTATACACATTCATTAGGAATATTGCTGATTAATGATTGCATTCCCTACATCTCCCCAAATACTGCTGTTTTAGGAAAATGCTTTTCTCTTTTCACAGTTTTGATTACGAGCCCTTTCCTTTTGGAAAGCTTTATCAGTAGCTAAGTATAAAAACAGACCTTGATAGCCATTCTGCAGGACTCTGAAATTGGTACAGTTAGTTTTACAGTAGAATCTGAGAGTAAGAATGGGAGATTGTGCTGTACTGACAGAAAATAATGCTCAAAATTACCTGTATTTTCTAGTACAGTGGAGGTTAATTCTTTTTCATTTAAGTTCTTTTAATGCAGTGAGAACATCTGCTTTCTGTAGCCTTTGTTTCTCAACTGATGGCAAACTATTATCATAGTTGGGAAACTATTATCATAGACTGTTATCTGTGCTAATAGATAATAGAATGATTTTCCTCTATTGAAGGCAAACTATTACAGTTGGGCAGCTATTATTATCGAATGTGCTAAAATTCTGTTTTTCTACTACATCCAGTTTTCACCACCACTCTCTATAAATTTTTAATTCTAAACACAGGATATGCTGTTAGTTCCTGTTTCTAAGGTGTTTTCTTGTCTTGAATTTCTGTTTAAAAAGTTCAACAAATTAAAAAAAAAGTGAAATTTTCCAAGGAGACTCGAAATTGTAAAGTCAATGGATGTAATTCGTAATTAAATAATAGTATGTAATCTGCATATGTGTATATGTGAAAACTAAGGCCTCCACAGAATGGTTGAGGTTGGAAGGCACCTCTGGAGGTCACTTGGTCTAACCTCCCTGCTCAAGCAGGGTCACCTGGAGCTGGTTGCCCAGGACTGTGTCCAGATTGCTTTTGTGAGCATCTCCAAGGATGGAGGCTCCATAGACTCTCCAGGCAACCTGTACCATGCAGGTATGTTCTTAGACACTGATCATTGATTGTTAGAAGAATACTTCTCTCGTTATGCTGTACTTCTGCATGTTTGGATTGGGGCCAGTGTAAATTCTTCCTATTCTTATCCTTAAACCTCTGCTATTTTTGCAATTCTCAGTGCCTCACATCCTCAGTTGGACCTTAATTATATTGAAGCACAGCCCTTTGGAGTTTCTACCAAATTACAGATATGCAAAAATAGCTTTATAGGTTTTCACAGTTGAGATATAGAATATAGACTTTTCTATTTGAGATGATATCTTTGGTTTAATGTTGTCTTCTCCAAAAAAAAAATCATTGTGTAGATGTGCTACCACTCATAATATATTTAAGGCAATTTACAAAATAGTTCACAAAAAATATCAAATCATTTATGTATGAAGTGCTGAAGTGCCTTCCCCTTAACAGAAGCAGGTTATGGGACCACTTTAATGTGTTACGGAAGAGTCTTTTCTTGTCATGTCTTGTAAGAATTAGATCCACATTTCAAATTTCTTTAGCACAGTAGTTGCTCTCAGGCAGAGACGTCCATCTTATGGAATGCATGGCAGGACAGCGCTTCTGGTTTGCAGCCTTCCTCATCAACCCCTGTGGCAGAGAGCATATTGAGGGCTAGATGAATCATTTTGGTAGCAGCATCAATTCAATCTCAGCAACTACCAGCAACAGGGAAGGTATCACAGGTGAAGGTATTGACTGGGAATGATCTCCTGTTAAAAGAAAAATTAATTGTTCCCAGTCTGCTTCCTGAATTTTTCCAGTGAAAAGTAAGTAAGGTGGCTTGTGTTACTTTTGGACACTATGATATTGAGGCTAAAAATGAAGCAAGGGTCAAAGCCATACTTTGGATTGTCATCTTACTGCCTGTTCAGCATGGGAATGTCTTTGGGACAGCAGGTGATGATGAAAGCAGAACAGTGTTGTGTAGTTGCTGTGAATCAGCTACAGAATTAGAGCCTGGATGCATATGGTTTCTCTTGGGAACAATTCATAATAGTGAATTGGTCGGTGTACAGGATCCAACTTCTTCTTCTGTAAAACTGCTGGGGTTTTCTTCAGGTGGGATTTTGGATCTGAATCCTGAAGAGGCAGTTTTATGTATGTGTTTAAATTCAACATACAAATATGTCCACTGAATGCAACATTTTGTTGTCAGGAAGAAGTGTGTAAATCTTTCTGAGGAAGGGTAGGAGTCAGGAAAGAGTTAGGGAATAAATGAGCCCTGCTTTGCTTGGGCTGCTTATTAGAGATGGGAAGCAGGCTCGCATGGTGGAGGCTGTTGCCATCCTTTAGGAAAGGAAGTTCCTCAAGCGCTTTCCTGTTTGCATAGAGGAGGCTTGGCTGGAGCTAAGGGATATCTGGAAAGCATGTCTGTAAAGATGTAACCTAGGACACTGTCCTAAGAAGTATTGATTTGTTAAATTGGACAGTCTAATGCTTCCCTGAGATGGCTGACATGCCTCTGCTTGGTGACAGAAATTTACCTATTGATACAGCACTAGCCAGGCACTAAGAAAGGTGGTGGCAGGGCTGAAGGCCAAGCTACTCACCAGAGGCAGAACTGGTGTTGCCATCCTGCCCTTGAAGGGTAGTGTAGCTGCCATAAGGGCATGCGTGTACAGCTCAGGGTTTTGGCAAATTTTGGCGGGCAGGATTGAGCTTCCTGTTCTGTCCTTCCCATCCCTCAGGACTTCACAACTTCCAGTCACTCTCCCTTATCTCCACCTGCCTCTCAAAATGGTGAGCAAATAAAAAGATGCCAGGGAGCTGTGAACAGTCTCTCTTGGGTTCTATTTTCACAACTGCACTTCAAAAGAAGTGCAAACGTTCAGCTTTGTTGTTGCAAAGTAGCAATTTGCAGTAAAGCTGCAGAATAATCACTTTTGAAATGGAAACCAATGTGATCCAAATTGGTTCTTTGGACTGTAAAACTGCTTGTAGGAGAATTTTTCATTCTCTGGTGACTGGGCATACTGGAGCTAATTAACATTTTAAAAAGTAACTAAATAAAAAGGTAATCTTCATGAATGCTAGTTATAGTAAACTGAAGACATTTATCTCATGTAAGTAATCCTTGCTCATATGAATCATCTGTGCAACCTTCCTGATACTCACAGGGATAAAGACCACTTTCTGTATAAAAGTTGTGTAATGGGTTCCTCAACATGCATTAACGAAACCTTGTCTGCATGTATACCTTAATGTTGCAGGGCAGTAAAACCAGATGATACTTCTGATATTCCTGTGTAATATAAAATGTATCCCTCTAAGGCAAGTCCTCATTGAGGCAGACGGATATTAAGAAAAAATGTATTGATTTAAATACAAAGACATATATTTGAAGTCTAAGGCAATCTTGTAAACAAAAAGACCCCCAAACCAAATACAACACAAGCTTTTTTTGTTCTGCACAAGCAAATTCATCCCTTCAGAAATAAATCCTTATCAGTGAGGAGGGCTGTTTCAAGAATCTTTTACTCCATGAAATGTCACAGGCATCCCAGATCCCATTTATTCATGCAGTGAATTTATGCAGTGAAATAAAATTGTTAGTGATGCTGAAGCGCTATTCTAGAATGGACTGCATGCATGCTTGCCTGCCTTCCTTCTAAAAAGTTCTCTGTTTGTATTTTCTCTTTAAACACATGCACATTTTAAAAGGAAAATTTAAGAGATCCTCCAGTATACAGTAGTTTGTCTAAACAGATTAAAATTTAAGGCAAAAGAAGGGATCTTAAATATAATTCCATTTTATTTTGATGCTTTATTAACATTTGAGTTCCTTGTTTGTAGCCAATGTAAAGGTTGAAAAGAAACCTAGTCAGCAAAGTGTTATGTAAGCTTAGTAAAGACAAGATATTCCAACTTGGGCTAAACTTATTTATTCATTGATGCTTTTGTTGGTTATGTTATGTATGTTGTACGTATACAGTATGTACATGAAAACTTACGTTTTCTTACAATAGCTTTCAGTCAAATATTTCAGGACTTCTAGGAATAGCATTCCATACCATTTTTTTCTTTTTTTTTTTTTTTTGAGTCATGATATCAAACTGATAATACTCAAGAAAATTGTCATTGCAATGGCTTGTAACTGACTGTCCTGGCATATCAGAGAAGGGAGCAATTTAAAAGCCAGCAACCTCAAAGACAGTTTTGGTCCTGGCGGTCATACCCTTAAGGCAAGCTTGTCTAACCAAACCATCTATGGGAGGAAGAAGGCAGTATCAAGTGTATAAGCACTGCTGAAATCATTAATTTACTTAATTCCCAAAACAGTCTAAAAAAAAAATTGTAGAAATGTGGATCTCGTGAATTAAATTCCTTTTGAGCGAGCAAATAAAAAAATAATCTAGAGGAAGAGTTTGGGATATTTTATGTTTAAAGTCTGCACTCAGTTTTTCTGGAATCAAGCCTAGTTTTCCTCTTGAATGTTTATACTCTGACCAGATTAGAAATCATTCTTTATGCATATCCTAGGGTTAAAGAAACTCATTATCTTGGAATGGATAATCTGAATTATTTGCCACTATTATGTTGTTTATGGCTGGAGCCTACATTTATTGAGGAAATTTGACTATTACTTAACAAAGTATTCAAGGATTTTCTTAACTGCAGCTATGTTGCTAGCATCAAAAGTGTTTTCAGTGAGAATAAAATGTTTTTCATGTTCAACACATGTTTTGGGGTATTTTGCTGAGCCTGTCTACAAGAATTTAGTGGGAATAAAGTTCTGTTGTTTCAGATCACTTTCTGGGAAAATCCAGTGAGGCTGCCTGTATAACCTTGAATTCTGACAAAATCAGAGGGAAACCAAGTCCAGGTTAAAGAGGGAATGTCACTGACAGTTTTAGGGACTGTTTAGTGGCTTGTTTGCTCACTGAAAATTCATATCAAAAGAGATACCTTCTTTACACAAACCACGGAGGACTTGACCCACAAATGCACTATCTTGAAATACCCATCATGAACGGAGCATAAACTGCAGTTTGCGTCGTTACTGTTTATTTTCTATTAGAATTGGCTTTTGATAGTGCTTTATATGTCTCTCTATATGGCCACATAAGTTTTCAGACAAGAGACACTAAGGCTTCTTTTTCTGAAGCACCTTTAACCCAGACCATAACAGTGCCTAAAAGACCTGATAGATTTAACTGGCTAAATCCAATTTTTAAAATTTGTTTAGGGTTTGCCTGCTCTACAGCTATTGGGTATGACTGCCCATTATGTTGATACATGCAAAAGGACTCTAACATGGGACTGTGTGATACACAGTGGTGTAACTGTACTGTGGAGCTTAGTTGAAGGTAGCTGAATAGTTTCCCTCACCTGGCGAATTTCTGCTGAGCTCAGTGATTGCAGATCATTGTCGCTAGCCAAGCTTATCGAGTTTAAAGGTAGTTCAGACACATCAGTGCAAACCACATTCAAATGCTGGATGACTGCAGGTACTGATGTAACTGCTCAGACTGCGTGTGGTTTTCATTTCTTGGGTACTTCAGTCTTCCCTCCTTGCCTACAATTCAACTCATTCCTGTATTTCCACTAGAGGAAATACAGAAAAATGTTGATTTTAACAAATACAGCTTAGGAATGGGCTATGATTTTCAAGGGAATCAAGAAGTTTTAGTCAGAGACCAGTGCCCTGCGTAGCTTCTCTTTGCTTTCCAGCTCTGGTACAGAAGATGTCAGAAGTGGTTGCTCTTACTGTTTGTCACTTTGTAAGTGGTGGATGTAGGGTAGTGTATAGTCATTTCAGACTCTCTATGAAATTTTTATAATAAAAACACAGATTATAAATTAAGTATGAACCTTCCTTATAATAAACTTACCAAGAATAAACTTACCTTAGAATCAGTGAGATTCTTGCTGGCCAACAACCAGACTAATCATGTAATTTCTAGTAAGCCAGTTGATAGTGAGCGTGGAGTAAGCACAGAGCAATTTTTCTCTTTTCATTTTCTTTTTAATTGATTTTCTGCTAAAAGCACTTTGGGTGATGGTTAGTTACATGTGTTACTACATTATATTTGCTAGCCTTCTTGGAGAACATCAGACTAATTAGAAACCCTGAGCTCTCACTTGTAATTTATAATCTGGCAACATAACCAAAGAAATTAAAAAGGTACTAGGAGGAGACCTCTATGACACAGGCCAAGGCAATACTTCTTTACAGAAAGGTCAGTATCATTGAGAGGCTGAGATATTATAGGTCTACCTAACTCAACACTCAAGCATCAGTAACAGTAATGAGTTTCTTAGTCTGCACTCGAGAGAGTCTAAAATTAACCTTATATCATCTTCAAACTTGACCTCAATCACAGCAATTAATTAACAGGCATCGAAAGAACTTTAACAAAGAATATGAGTTAAAGGACTCTGAAGGGAACAAGAGACACTTTTATTTTACATTTCAGCACATTCTTTTTCCCAGTACCATTTGGAAATGATATTTTTGGTGAAATCCTGAAAGAATACATTATTAAGACCAAATCTTGGACTTACAGATTTACAACCTGGACATTAGTGTGTAATTGTGTAACTCAATTATGTGCTTTTTTAAGTCAATTTTGTGTGTGTGTGTGTGTAAAAAGATATGTCTGTATTTGTAGAGTCTAGGAGATACCTGCTGAAACACACACAAACACACACACACACATTTGAAGACAATCAACAGTGGTATCAGAGCAGTGGCAACAAAATCTTTCCTGAATAAAACTGTTGCTTAACTATGAGGCTCATTCACTTTCTGTTGTCTCTTCTGACAGACTGCCAGCCAACTTGCCTGTTAATTCTGACTGTGATGGTTGTATTTCTGATTGTCACCCAGCCATGAATGCATCCAAGACCCAGAAATTCATCATGTGAGGACTGGAGACTACTCAGTGCAAAAAAACCCTAGATTTTGTTTGGTACTGATTGTTGGCCAAACTACAGACCTCACAAAATAGAAGGGAATTTTTTGAGAAAGTTATCAAAAACTCCACTTTCTAACAAAAAAAATGAGTTCACTGTTGGAATGCCTTTTGGCATACTTCTTCATACAAAATTTTGAATTTTTCATTATGTCATTTTCTAGCTTTTTCTTGCATTTTCTAGATTTTCTTTATTTCTGTTTCTCTGGTGTAGGGTATATAGATACTATTTTTTTTTTTGAGTTTACATTGTTTACTAGAATGAAAAAAATATTCCAATGAATTTTAAATGTTTTTTGGCCTAGAGATATTTTGACTTCCCTTTGAAATCTAAAAGATTTTAATTGGATGGAAAAGTTGTTTTCCATACAGAAATACACACACACAAACATCCATTAAGCATGAGACAACTCAGATCTGTTCTCAAGATACATAGATGAGGCTTGTCACCAGAGGGAAGAAAATGAGAGCTTGTTTTTTCATCTTGCTTGAGCCATGTCTAATTTCACAGGAAATCATGAGTATCCGTTTTTCTGTAACAATGCTCCAGTTCAGTTATATCAACTGTACAAACTCACTTCTTAAATCAAAGCTCAGATGCGTTACTTCCTGAGAACAGACAAACTTTTTGTCCATTTGAAGAGCTGCCAATCAGTAGGAATCAATAAACAGCCATACCAGAACTTCACGAAACACGATTTTCTCAAAAACAATTTTCACAGTTCAATTCTTGTTGTTTTCTTGGCCAAATTTCCAAGTATGGTGACATTGCCAGTGAGTTTGGAACAATTACTAGATAGAAAGACTTAATTTTTCAGTATACAGATCTAGAGCACAATTCTAGAAGTGTTTTGTATTCAAGGTAAATTTTCCTCGTCTTGGATATTAAAATAATCAGAAGCATGCATTATTTATAGTTCAACATGTAGACAAATATCTTCAAGATCAACATCTTGTGTATAAAGTTTTCTCCAAGATGGATCATCTATAAATTATTATTTTCACTAGTTTATGAATTTCAAACACTTTGCCTGCCGCAAGGATTACTATAATTAAAAGTGTACTGTGTATAAGAAACTTAGTGTATTTAAAGAAGATTTGTGGACTATCTGGACAAACTAGAAAAGGGTATTACTTCCCATTAACATCACAACTTTGTGCCAAATTGATTTATTAAATAAATGTAGTATTTTGTTTATAGTTTGGGATTTTTGGTCCCTGTTTTTGTTAGTAATGCTTTTAAATTAATGTGTTTTGACAGTATTGGCAATTACTTAACAAATTGGTTAAAACACAGATAGGAAATAGTAATGCTGTACAAAATAGTTGGAAGGTACCACATATATATATATTTATTTGAATTATTAAAGAAAATGTACCCTTTGGGGAAAAAAAAGACTTTCTGGAATTTATTTGAGGAAACATACTTTATCTTACAAATTTAAAATTCAGTGGAGCAATCAGCTTGTATTGGAAGTCTAGTGATGAAATTGGTGCTGTGTGTCATGAAGAATATTCTCTACTTGTGTATCTATCTAGGACGTACGCTGAGCTTGGGGAAATAAAAACAAAGTAATTCAGATTCTTTGGTACTAAGTCATATGCATGCCTTAATGGTGCTTTCCAGACCATGACAGTCTCAAAACAGTGCAATAAAAAAGAAAATATTTCATTCTTCTGCTGGGGTTAACATTTCATGAGGTACCTAGAATTGCTTATCAAAAAGAAAGAACCTTGATTACCAGCGGTAGATAATGCAGCATTTTTCAGCCAGTGTGAATGTTACAGAGAGGCCAGAGATGATGAATCAACACATTTGTGTAAAAAAACTATTAAAAAGAACAAAGTGGAAGTGCTTCAGGTCATGGAATTTTAGCTGGTAAATGGAAAACTGACATTTTTCTATTGCATATTCTACAGTGTTAAAATTAATCAAAACCACATTTTCTGTTCCAAGTAAAATTACATTTTATATGTATTGCTACTCTTCTGGTTCATTCTTTGCTCTATGATTTAGAGGTGATTTTAAGCTCCCCTTTTTCCATTGAGCCTTAGATATCACAGCAATCTTACTCACATAACATTGTAACTGTGTTCCTTCATGCCCTCCCATTGAAAAAGTCTTAACTAATGTCATTCACGTTATACAGGAGATCTCACAGACAAGTCTCCTATTCTTGTGCTATTTCTGTTTGTGCAGTTGTGTGAAGGTGGCTGAGAAGAGACAGGTATTATTCCTGGGCTAATTGGTTACTGACAAATTACAGCTTCCTATTAACAGAGAAGCCAATATTAGCAGTTTACAGAAGTCACAAAGCAAATCTAGAAGCCATTTCATTGACACTTCTCAGATTAAAGGCACGCTTGTTGCAGACACGACCCTGGCAGTATTTCTAGGAAACACAGTACCTTATACATCAGGGAAGCCTCCCTTAGTGTCACTTGCATGGCGGTGGTTTTGTTCTCCTTTAGGTGAAAAATGCCTAAGCTACAGAACACAGTAGTGGTAAGAGCTGGATGCCATTGACCTAGTTGTTTTTCTGTTGGTACTTCTAAAAATTCTGTTTCTTCTACTGAATATGGCATACTACATATGTATTATGTCAGGGGTTTTCTGGAAAATAATCAATAAAAACAACTAGTTCTCTCACTAGAGATAAAATTGACAGTTCTGTAATTAGATCATTAGCCTTTGTAGGAAGATTTGAAGCAGTACTGGTTCAAGGTTTCCCAATTTCACTGTCAGGACTTTATAAATGAGTGACTGATAAGGCTCTTCAAGTGCGTCTGCTGGGCAGGAGCGTCCTCACCCCGGACTAATCGCTGAACACACATTCCTAAACTATTGCCGTGTTTCTCTTGACTCTCACCCCTCTACTCCAACATATGTATTATGTTGACAGTGAAGTTAATGTATAATACAGACGTCTTTGCTGGGAAGCAGTCTTTGAATTTGGGAGGAAAAAGAAATTCCAGCAGAATTTTGTTCATCCACAGCTGTTTGATAAACTGGTTTTAGATTGTGGCAATAGATCACTTGACCCATTTAGTCTCTCTGGTGATTGCTCCATCAGCAAACACCAGCACCCTGTGCTCAGATTACCAAACAGGTTTCCCCCCATATTTGAATATATAAGAGTTGAGAAACTAAAACACTGTCTTTTGAGTTTCCGATGATAATGTGATAATTAAATATGTTTCATTTTACTATGAAACTGATTTTTTACAGAAATTAATAGGTTATGATATTAAAAATATAAAGCTTAGCTTGAAAGAAGTTTGCTCGTGGAATGCATTTCTTTTAATGATCCCACTCATGACTACTGCCATTTAAAATAGCTTTTTATATAAATCTATATAGATATATATAAAATAGCTGAGCAGATAGGTTGCACTGTAAAACTAAGCACAAAGATTGCTAAATCATTGCTAAATTTGCTCTTTAGTATGGCACTTGTGCAAAAAGTGGACTGAAATGCTATAATGCAATACTTCATTTTTTCCTGTAAAGTTTTTTACTATGCCTAGAGGAAGAGTCTGTATCCCAATCCCTTAGCAGCATGGGATGTTGTAATGAAACTCTGTCTCAGAGGATAAACAAAGCACCACTGGGAACTAACTTCAGAGGCACTAAGCAAGGCCAAATGATCGAATAATCTGCCTAAATTCTGCGTAAGAGAAAGAGAACCAAAAAAAATTTGAAAGTTGGACAGACAGATTTAGAGACTGTTTCTTTAAAACATTAAAGATGTGACAGTCATAAAATAAACCAGTGGAAGAATTAGCTATTTAAATTACACCCTGCTTGGGAAAACAGCGCTATAAATATTTTTTCATAGGTTTGTGGTAGAGCTGTTGCTTGCATAGAATTAATTGTTATGTCTTTGTTTAGATTTTCCACTTCTTTTAATGACCTGTGTTAGTGTTTTGTGTGGTTGACTACCCCAGAAAATTAGGAGTCCATTAGTGTATAGATTAAGTTATGTAGATTTGAAATGTTGGATGGGCAAGGGAAATTCACAACAGGGAATATAATTTATTTTCAGAATACAGCTGAATGAAGTGTAGGAAGATAGGTTAAAAGCAAAGTTTCTTTTTCTTTTCAAGGTAATTCAAATTTCATGGTGACTGTTGTGAAGAGCATAGTTGTTTTTAGACCCTTTGCTGACTATTGCACTCAATGTCATCTTAACTCATGAAGCCTCTAGAGTATTTTCTTAAGAGTAGATATATTTTTCATGTTAATATTTTAATCTAAGCAAATCTTTGTTAAACAATAGAAAGTATTTTTCTGCGTAGCTATAGTTCTATTGGCTATAAAGTTGGACAGATGTTCAACTTTCTTGATCATGTCTAAGAACAAGGACAAGAGGTAACAGGCACAAACTTGAACATAAGAAGTTCCATCTAAACAAGAGGAGGAACTTCTTTACTTTGAGGGTGGCAGAACACTGGAACAGGCTGCCCAGAGAGGTGGTGGAGTCTCCTTCTCTGGAGACATTCAAAACCTGACTGGACAAATTCCTGTGCAACCTGCTCTAGGTGGACCTGCTTTGGTGGGGGGTTGGACTAGATGATCTCCAGAGGTCCCTTCCAACCCCATTTCATTCTGTGATTCTGTGAAGAGCAATGTCACATTTCTGATGAGCTAAGCTGTATGATTTTCAACAGAATTGAGGTGAAATGATAGTAGAGGGTCTTACATGACTAATTCTGGCTTCCCTTTGTTTTCCTAGCCAAACATCTTGTTTATAAGTCAAAGTACGTGCAAGTAATGGAATAAAAATGCAGCTAAGGCCAAAGTACTTGCAATCCTTAGAAAACCCTCAATTTTTTTTCCAATGGGCTTTGAAGAATGGCCTATTGCACATCAAATAAACCTTTAAAGCCCCACTATAATCCAAAGAAAAGTTGCTGCTGTCTAACCTAAGCCTTGCTCGGTTGTGTTTAGAATATGTCTTCTAATTCACTGGAGAATGTCTCCAACATACAGAACACATCCACCTAACAAGATACACTGTCATTGTTACAGAGGACGCGTATTTCGCTGCATCAGGACAAAGAGGAATATGGGAATTATTGCAATAGCTTTAAAAGCATATCTCACTAAAAGAAGCATTGTGAGGATACACTGGCAGTCAAATACTTTTCATTGTTAAATGGCTTTAATTGTTTTCATTGTTAATGGCTTTAATACTTTGAGGAGTTATGTGGCCATCAGGGAATAAGCGACTCCGCTGCTAGGTTTCTCTGTGTAACACATGGATTTAGCTTAAGATCTAGTTGTGCAATTTGACAAAACGGAAGCTTTTAAATTGAAGCTTCTAATCCTGAAAGCCTCCAATCAGTTGTTGATGAACTCTAAGTCAGTCTCAGATCATTAGCAGTTCTGTTTGACGTGAGAGTTTTCAAAACAGCTACATTTACACATTTTTATGGCTGTAATTGCTCCCATCTGATCAGCTCAGTGCCTAAATCCTACTTAAACCCAATGAGGAATCTCAAGCTATATGCTACTCTGCAGGGATCCTTGATGAGTCCTAATGGGTGCGATAGCTTTGGAGGGGATGAATGTGTGCATGTGCTACCGTGCAGTTGTGGTTGTTCTGTATGAAATTGCTGGAGCAGGAGGAGAAAGGAGGTTTGCTGTGTTTTATCCTCAAATGCAAACTGGAGAAAGAGTCTTGGGAACAGGGACCAGATTCCCAGACTTGTCTTTTTCACACATCTTCAGTTCTTTTCAGCAACATGTCGTAGTTTCACTGAGAGGAGCGTAGGTAGGTCTTTCAACTTTGTGCATTGCCTGATGATAAATATTCTTGTAGGAGGCTTAGAGATTTTGGTTTAAGCTCCTTCAGGCTGAGAAAGGCATTGGATCTCAATATTCTAATGCTTGGGAAAATGCTTTTCTTTGTGAGGTGTTGTTTAAGTGGTGATTCTTTTCTCATGTTACAATCAAAAAATTGCTGAATTTGAGCTTTGGCTATTGAGTGTGCAGTTCAATGTCTCCTCAATCCCTGTTTCTGTGTTTGGGCTATAGATGGAGGCAGGATTTCAGGATTACCCCTGTGCTTGCTTACTGTCTCCTTAGCTGTCCAAGAGTTGGAAAGGAATGGTTTTTTGAATTGCATAATCCTTCCCTATCTTGCACAGAGAATATCTGCTGCAAACAAGCTTTAGGGTGCTCTGGACCTTAGGACGTTAGACGTTAGGGCAACAACATTGTAGGTACCAGTAGTTCTTTATTGGGACAGACTGTATCTGCATCATTAACTATGAGAATAGAAATAATGTGATACTTAGGTCTTTGAAGTACTTTCTGAGAGCTTACTTATTTGTACATCTGATAAGTGCTTTATTTTTAGCAGAGGCCAAAAAAATGTTGACATTCAAGTACATTATGTAACCTGACTAAGAAGACGGTTCCTCCATAGTTATTAGTGGTAAACGATTGAATTTTGCATTCTTGATACTGTCACTAGGCCATGCAGCAAATGCATGTTATTATGAATAGGGAAGCCAACATGTATTTTAAAATGCAGTTTCTATGCCTGTAGAAAGAGATCTTGAGCAAACAGTGGCACTGATAAAATGTCACTAGATTTTATAATATGGGGGGAATTTTTTTTCATAACTAGTGGCTAAGAAATAGAAATGCATCAATAATGCTGTAAATTTTATGTAAATTTTATGTAAATTTTTAAATATTAAGAAATATTGACATATCATTGTTTTTAGTGACTTACATGTAGCTGGATCCCATAATATCCTCATTATTAACTGAATGGTAATTAATTTGAATATTATGCTTACAATTTATTATTATTATCATTATTATCTCAAAAGAGTAAATGGCTTGCTGATGCCTTGTGATGTGTGGCTGTCTTATGACACTGGCAGCAGTCTGAAGATACTCTTTTGCTGCAGGTGAGAGTGTATGTGTATGATGATTCAGCACGTAGATATTCAGATTTTTGGAGCTAGAAGAAGTCTGGAGAAGGAATCTGGTGTTGCTAATGTATAGTATTATATGGAAAAGGTAGAAAGGACTGTTGCAATACCAAGTTTGTCCTACAGGTATTGTAGTTCATTTTGGAAATAGATCAATCATTTAGAAAAGATGTGATGAAGCTTTAGAAACTGCCCCAGATTAAAAAAATGCAGAAAAATACACCACAATACTGGGCATATTATAGAGCTAATGTGTGAAGCAGATGAGGGAAATGTAATTAAATGCAGATTGCTTGCAGATCACATGTAATACCTTGCATGTGGGATTGGTATTAGTGTCTGTAGGACACTGTTCTGTTGCTGAACAGAAATGGAAAGACAGACATGAGAAAGGGGTTGATATAAATGAAGAGGGGTGAGAAAATAGCACAAGAAAAGTAAGACAGAGGAGGGTATGAAACCAAATTACATGCTTACAGTGCAGGGGACCATGGCAGGCAGTGACTTTAAAGGGTGAGAAATGGAGGAGGTAGAGGGTGTCTGGAAGGGGGCAGACAAATAATAGTGTGAAAACACTTCCCTCCACAATTCTTAAAAATGACCAAATTTTCTGTGGTATTGTCCTGAGGTATTCTAGGCAGCAAAAACTTTATTTCCATAGAAAAATTCTTCTGTCTTTTGAGACAGGTCTATAAAAAAGATAACAACCTACTTCTGCTACAAGTTATTCAATTAGCAGAAGTGGAAGAGAACCGCTCTGGGATCTGAAATTGCCAATTCAGCTAATGAACCGTGTAGGTGTTCAGGTTGGTTCCATGTGACTTGTGTAGGAGAGGGCGCCTTTTTAGCTCTTGCATTTTTTAATTAGAAAATTTCACTAATGAGCACGTTAAAAGGGCATTTAAGTCAAGAATCAAGTTAAGAAATCCCAGCATCAGAGTGTGCCACTGGCATATTTGATGGGGTAGGTCACAGAGTCAGTCTCCATTTTAGCTGGTAGTTGACTCATTAATAGATTTTCCTTGAAGAATAGTGAGTTTTCTTTTTTTTTTTTTTTTAAAAAAAGTCTCATATGGTCTTTTAGAATGAAGACTATCAAAACTTCAGCAAAAAATATTACCATTTTCTGTTTTTGTGACTGCCGCAATCCTGCTGGCCTTTCTTACTGCCCTTCTGTTTTCTGCAGAACCTGCAGATCTCCGTGGCTCCCTACCACACCACTGCTCCTTGCCAGGCTCTCCCTTCTCCTTACCGCTGCCCAGATAATTCTGCCTCCACTTGAGTTATAAAAATGAAAAAGATGAAACTCTGATGAGAACTGAACAAGCTAAAGGAACCAAGAGATGCAGCACTGAAATTTTAGGGTAGACAGTGAACAGTTGCATGGTCTGGTTTGAACTTCCTCATCTAAATGGGATGGTATAACCCAAGAGAACAGTTTAGAGACTTGGAGAAGCTGAGCAAACTTTTCTGAGTTGTGTTTCTATGCCTGTCTTGTTTCATGAAATATTTTGCACATTTGTATCTGTTAGGTTCATCACTTTCTTCTGGCATAAAAGAACCCCCACCCCCAGTATGTAGGGTTCCTCCTTTTACTTTCATTTCTCTTCAGTCACTCCACTACGGAGCAACCCTGCTGCCTCTAAGTTCCTACTGCTCTCCACAAAGTAGACTTTATTTTCTTTTATGTGTTATCTTATATTGCAGAATATCAAAAACTGAATCAGTTTTATCTTGGTCTACTTAGTAGTGGCTACCCTACTATGCAACTATTCTTTACAGCATTTTTCAAGCACCTTTTCCAGCACAGACTTAAACTTGGCTCTGATGCTCCTGAAGTAACAGTAATCTCTTTTTGCTATTAATCTGTCCTATAGCCAAAAATGGGTTCAGGTGAATTGTTTCTTTTTCTGAAACAGAGCAGATGAATTCAAATGCAATCAAAATCTTGCCTTCCCATGAGTCAGAGGATATTTTGTACATCAAGTATTAAGTCTAGTTTTTACTTTATACCTTATTTCAATGCCCTGATCCAAACTTCAGTGTAATAAATTTTATCACAAAATCTGGATCCAGTTCTTGTAATAGTATATTGCTTTTTTTTTTTTTTATAGAATATCACCCTGGACTCCTTTTGTTTGTTTGTTTTTATTGAGCCATGTATTGTAAAGCCCTAGGCAGAAAATAGGTAAGCACATTTAGAAAGGATTTAAAGTGCAGGATATATAAAATGATATTATCACTGAACCGTGGAAAAACAAAGAGCGGTTTCCAAATTATACCCATACTAATATAGGGATTTTTTTTTTCTTTGATTGTAATCAGAAGAGTCTTTCATTTATGAGGATTCTTTCAGGAGCATTAGGAAGGCAATAAATACCATCCAAGCATCAGAAAACATCCTCAGGTATCTTTCAGTCATTGCACTTAACCATTGTATTGGTAGTATCTATATTGCATGTGACAGACAGCTTCAATGGGCAAAAAGAATGCAAATCACTTTTTCATTATTCAGACCAATAATGCAGTGCTATTCTTTAGAGACACCCTCATAAAACTTCTGACACAGATGGTATTAGAGGGGTGAGCTAGAGTTCTAAACTATGGCAATTTTGTGATAAGAATGTACAGTGTGGCTCAAATAGAATAATATCTCTAGCATAATGAGAAGGAAGTACATATTTTACAAAAGCAAAAGCCAACAAGAAAATGAGAAGTGGGTTCTTATCTTCATTATCTCCTCAGTTGGAATTGTTGCCATTAGGTGTGTCTAAAGGCATGGATCTGCAAACAGTGTGAATACTGTACCCTTTATTCCCATGTGTAGTGTTGCATGTATCCCCATTTGATACAGGATTTAGGAGACACTTGGTGTGTCCCCCCCCTGCCCTTGAAAGCGTGCCTTACCTTCTACTTTTCTGCAGGCCCAGAGATAAGCAGGAATAACTGCAGCAAAATCCTGTGTCTCTTTTGCTTTACATAGCCCAGGGAACATGATAACAGCTGCTATTCTGGCCTCTCCAGGAGCCCCATTCATTCTGCTACCTGTTTCTGTTTACGTGCAGCTCTGGTTTCCTCTGGCTCCAGTTCTCTGGGGTGCTTCTGCTCTCCAGGCACTGACTCTTCCTGCCCTATCATTTGAGGAGTCTAATGATCTGGCAAAGCACAGAAGTAATTCAATATACTTGTTTTGTAGAGTAAATAGGTGAGGGTGTTAGTTAAGTTCTGTCTTGAAGGATATCTTTAAGTTCTTCTCTTGGATCACTTCCCACGTTCTTCTCAGAGCAAGAACTGGGAGAAGGGATAGTGCATCCTTCCTAGTTACAGCTGCCTTCTGCCCAGTCCTAAAGCCTCTGAGGGCCAATGTGGAATGATATTGAGGCAGCTTTCAAAATCCTAGACCTGCTTATGGTGCAGAAGCTGCAGCAACATGGTGTGGGAAGGCTGCCTGTGGGCACACTGTCTTGCTTCAGGAAGTCCTTTGGAGCATCACCACCCCCAGAGCATCTCAGGTGACAACTCTGCTGGTGCACGTGGGAGTGTATATGTGAGTGTTTCTCCCTTTCCTTGCAATCTCCCCCAGTTAGTTTCAGTACATCATAATTGTTGTGCGTGTCACACATTTTACACTTACAATCTGACACATAGGAATTTCATGGCAGATATTTTGTTAGGAGTTTCATCTTCTAGCCAAGCTGTTTCCCTCTGCCTACAAAGCAGGTGCAAAAAGAGGTTTTGACTTCTGTTTCCCTGTGTAGACATTTATATAAGCAGCTGAGTGTTGAAGGGTGGCAATCACCTTGCAGCTTTCTTTGGCTCCATGTATAGTCCTTCAGTGCTTCTCACTTTGGAAGTGATAGATTTCCTTGTAATGTTAAGGGTCACCTTTGGAGGTCAGCCACTTTGATGAAAAAGAATGTAACAATCAGAGCTGCATGTAGTGTTTGATTCAGTATTCAAAACACTTCAAGCCCAATTTCATACTTAATGTATTGGACAATTTCACCTTCTCATACAGTATTTTTACATGACTTTTTTTTTTTTTAACTGTTATTAAGATGGCAGCAAATAGGTCTCTTCTGTTTTTATCTATACAGTTTAATTCCTAGACTTGCAAAGGTTTCAGTCTTTGAATGGTGCCATAGTCTGGAATTGAGTTGTAGTGTTTAATGGCACACACATGTCATTCTTTGCAGGGTCACAGCTGAGGCCCAATTTCATCACAGCCTGATTACAGGTAATTTCTTCCAGTTCCATTATTGTCTCTTTATGAGGATGTACCCAGGAATTTATGCAGAAGCCATTTTAAATCATTTGTGCTAGGGAAGCTGTATTTGAAGTAGTTAGAGGATTAGCTACACGGGGATATATTTTTCTAGTTTATGAGTCTAACAGAAGTTGGATATTTAGTGTTATATCCTGTTTTGGACAGGAATTCTCACCTGGGAGAAGGAAAGAAATCCTGGTACTGTGCTGGGTGCTGCACCTCATGAAGGTATGAGATGCATAGGTAAGGATAATGTCCCATGCGTTTGGGAAATGCACTGTGCCTTTTTCATCATCGTTTAATTGTATCCAAGTGGATAGCAGTGCCAGTGGATTTAATGTTGCTCGCGTTTGTTTGCTTGGAAAGATTAGAGGAAAAGGCAGTTTTGGCTCAATGTGACAGCAGGCATGTGGACCAGCTGTCCTGTACATAAGGACCCACTGATTGGCTTTGAAAGAAAAATCTTGGGCAAAGAAAGAGGTGAGGAAGTGCCAGTTATGGCACTGTGCATGCAAGTTGTGGAGAGGCGTGGAAGTTGTGGAAAGGGAGTGTTGCTGGGGAGCACTGAAGGCAGTCTGTGAGTACACGTCTGGAATGGTAGCTGGAGTTAGTTGGTAGTCCTCCTACAAAGAGATCATTTTGTGGCCCACAAAGTACCATCCAGCCGGCAGCCACATGCTGGAACCAAAAATGAAGCCACAGTAAGGCTGCTGCACGTGTTCCTGTGTGTTCCTTCTCCATCTCTGGTGCCAAGCCTTTCAGAGGAAGGGAGGGTGAGAAAAACTTTTCATCAGGCAAGGCCTGGACTGAAAACCAGAAAAGGAACAAGTGAGGGGTAAATGCAAGAGCAAACAGATGGCTGTACCTGGAGCCTGTTGCCTGGCATCTGAAACTCTGTATCCTCTGAACAGGATGAACCTGTGCAACACACTCGGGAAGCAGGCAGGTCCACTTGGTGCACTAGCTCTTGGCACGCTGCATTATGAGCACTGGGAGGGAATTTAGCGGAGTGAAGTTCCACTCTGCACGTACCATCTTTGTCTTAGTGGAGATAATAAGGTTTTTGTGCAAGTTTAAGTGTCACATCTCTAAAAGTTTTGTACACTGTAGAAGCAGTAGGCTAGATTTTCTTCTAATATCAGCATAGATTGCATCAGCGTAGAGGATCTGTTTTGTCTAGCTTTTTTTTGGCCTACAATAATTTCCTTTCAGCTGCAGAATTAAAAGGTAAACATTTTGTAGTTCAAAAGCTGGCTAAAGTGTTTACATTTTCACTAGAGGACAAATGATCAAAACAGTACAGTAAAGGCTCTTGTAAGATATGTTTTCTCTTATATATGAAATGCTGTAGGTCAATCTTGTCGCAAAACACAGTGAAAATTAACTAATTGTTAATCAACTAAAAAGTTTAATTAACCTACTAACTAATTAACATTCAATACTTAATTTTCATAAAGGATTTTTTTTGCAGTACCCATATTATGAAGAAGCTATTTAATGATACACTGAGGAGTACTATGTTCTTAGAATAACTGATTAACAAGACAATCATAATACTATGGATTTATAAATCGTGCTTCATACTGGAAGTATATTTATTTCTGCATATATCCCACACAGCTAACTCAGAATTCCTTCTTTTTTCCTCTAAAAGTAGAACAATGTCTTACAAAAATACTGTATTTTCAAAACAAGAAGCCTGCTGTATGACAATTTCTGAAAAAGTTAAATACAAATGTTTCAAATATAGGAGCTGGTTTTTTTCTTACCTTCATAGGTAAGATCTCTTTAAATGTTCAAAAATAAGATGCAAATAGAGCTACAGAAAGATATCAATTGCAATCTAAGATAAATCACTGTACCATATTATTTTTTGTTTAAAAATTAGACTTTTATTTGTAACAAGATGAACAAAACAGTGGATCTTGTAATTTCCAAAGATGTTCTTTGCTTCCAACAGCTATCTTCCACTGTCTGAATAATCTGCTTCTTTTTCCTCTCTCCATGAATTTTCAAAATCTATTCAGATTTTTCCAAGAAAAAGCAACTTAAATATTTGAATAGGAAACACAGAAACAGGAAGATTTAATATTGTACCTATATAGTTTTCTGTAAAACTGCAGTCCTAGGAGTGCAGCTCAGCTCTGGTTTGCATTCTGATTTTTAGATAGAAAATTCATTTATTGAAATGAAAATAAAACATTTCAGCCATACCAAATTAAAAATATAATCATGTATCTCAATCTGTGAAGTGTTTCTGGGGCTCTAATCAGAAAGTATTATGTAATAAGCTTAAGTGCATTTCTGCTGATATTTTCCTCATCAGTGCCTCTGATTTAATTTCTGTATTTGATTAAGAAGGACAATGATGTAGGGACTGGTATCATTTTGGAAAAAAAAATTAAAGGATGAATATTCTTACGAGGAAAAAGACCTTTTAAAACTTTAACTGCCCTGGTTATCTAAAATATTATTCTACACCCTGGTCTATCACTCTGCCTTAACCTAAATTTACATAATTTCAGATCTGTATGATTACATTAAAGACATAGGAAACGTACAGTTATTTCGGTTAAGTAGTGGTTGGCCCCGTCACGGAGTCACAGGGTCATGGAATTGTCAGAGTTGGAAGGGACCTCTAAGGACCTCTAGAGATCATCTAGTCCAGCTCCCCTTACACTCGTTTGTGCAGCTGAAGATGTGTTTGTCTGAGGGAGGATTTCCACAATTCAGCAGATAATGAAGGACTTAGTTTTCATTGACTCAGTGCAATACAAATCAACTGAATGCTCAATTGTCTTAATAATCTAAATTTTGTGAATTGAGAATTAATATTTTAGTGAGAAGTCTATGAAAAGTATATATTTCATACATGTTCACTTTCCATTACGTTACTTACGAAAACAGGGCTCCCTGGATAGCAGAGAAACCTAGATAAGATGGTGAGCGTAGAAGATTTAAAGTGATTATAAATATTATAGTGAAAATTCATCTATCATTCAACTGCTCTCTCTTCCTGGGTCCAGACAAGTGGCACGTCTGTCCCACGCTTCCCATGGTTCACAGCGGGAGGTGTTAGGCAGAGGATGGTGTGACACTGGTGAGTATGCATTTGCACGGTGCAGCACTTGACTCCTCACCTTCCTGGCTGCGAGGTCGCTGGGGATGGAAGGGCACCAACATGGAGAGGTGTTCCTGATTTTCAGGCTGTGGTGCAGTGGTGCTTAGTCTGGCCATGTTTTGGGCCAGCTTGTTTTGGCCTGGCAGAGCTGTACCATCAGGTCCATGAGATGACATGATCATACCCTTTCCTGAGTTGGGAGCAGCAGGGCAGTGTGCTGGGTCACACAGCAGCTGGAAACTCTGGTGGGCTTGAGTTCACTCTGTATTTCAAAAGTGTATAATTTGTCAGCAGAGTAATGCAGCTGTGGCTAATTCAGAATTTTAATTTTAGCTGTCATTGCAAACCTTAAAAAGACTGAGACTTCTGGCTCTTGAAGAAAGGAAAGAAACTTACTGCTTGAAATGATAACCAAGCCAAGCAAATACCCTTGGAATTGTTGCCATAGATAGGCCTACAAAGGACTCTCCACAGAAGAGCTCTGTGAACGTTTCTTGCTAGTCAGTATAATTTTCAAATGCCTTATTTTATCTCAATTACTGCACTCCCATCTATTTAGTTAACTGCTCTTCACAGGAAATAATTACTATGCCCTTTTCCTCCCCCAAATTGCTGTTATCTTATTGCTGATAGTCTGGTATTTCTAATAGCTTCTGATTGTAAGAAATACTGGGAAAAATACATACATGTATACAAAGAAACTTAAAGTTTTGTATATATAATTTTCTTTCTTGTAAGTATAGTTAATTACCTGGCCATTGTACCGAGTGGATTACAGACCTGATCAAATACCCACAGACTTTAGTATAAATATCTCCGTTGGACTGAGTAGATAAAAAGAATAAAATCCAGAGGGCAGGATGCTAGTACCAGCAGCTCTTAATTACAATATGGACTTCAAAACCTGTTCCGCAACTAGAACTACTTCTCTGTCTTATACTACTAGCATTTGTTATAGGAGAATCCCAGAGGTTCAAAGCAATACATGACCCTGTATTAAAGAGGAAAAGATGGTGAAACTGAAAACATGTAAAGAGTTATCCCTGATGTGGAAGTTGCAGTGTGGACTATGGTCAAGTAGTGTACTTTTGTGTTGATTATAGGGTTGTTCGTAGTCAGGAGGGCAGGTGATTTTTGAAATGTGCATAGGCATGTTAAGGAAGAGAGTTCACTAAAAGGAAAAAATCCGAACTGGCTGTTGGTAGCTACTTGGAAATACAAAATCAGACTCTTTCATGGCATATGATGACAACTGAGCTCGAGGCACTTTGGGTTTGTCAGCAGCACAAGAACAAGAATATGCTGGCACTTAAGTATTATTGTATCATATTGCTGACAGGCATCTCAAGAAACATTCCCAGCTCAATATCATTTGTAAATTTAATAAATTTACTTTCTACTGTATCATCTGGGCCACTGCTGAGAATATTGAATAGCACTAGGCCCAGAAGGATGCCTCTGACACCTATCTTTGTACATCCTCCCATGTGCATCACGTTGCAAAGAAAAACTGCTGCTAACAGTGGCCCTTTGATGTTCCTTCTACTAATAATGTGCCTGTGCAAAATCATCACATCAGTGGCTGAGTGCTTTTCATCATAAATCTGACTCATTTTTGTTTATAGTCTCCAAAACCCTTTAGAGATAACAGCCATTTTCACCTGACTTTATAAAACTTAAAATGGACGCTAGATGAAAGGTCTCCAATTGCGTCTTTGTTCAATGCATGCTACAATTGTAAATGCAAATAGATCTTTTAAGTTCAGAGATAATTCTGATATTGGGTTGGATTGAAAGCCTTTAAAGTTTTGAGAAGATACATTTGAAGAAAAGAATGCATCTAAGTGTCTGTATGTACGTGTACTTTTCTTTAGCAAGGTAAGGCAAATCTCAGTTTAAACACTTTTTGCTGTTTTCATTAAGCGTCTATGACTTCATCTTTTCAAATAAGGAAAAAGTGGCTATACTGGGAGTGGGGGTCTAATTGTTGTTTGAAGTCCTCTTTAATTTGGAGCTGTCACGAGGAAGAAGTAGAAGCATCACTGAAAATGAGGTCTTTGATAGTTGTTAACAGGCTGGAATCTCAGTTGACGTAATTCAGAATATGGCTCTAGATTGAATTTCTGTCAGTTTACATTGTAAGAGACGTCTCTCAGATACTGAAAAATGCCTAAGAGTACCTGTTTTCTCACTGGGGGAAAAAATGTGTTAATTTTATGCTTCTGTAAGAGTATATGGATTTCTATTTCAGGCAGAGTTTTACCATGAATGTATCTGACTGGGTCAATCTAAGACATACTTACTAGGTTTAATATTCGCCAGCATCCATAATGGCAGTATGATTTCATCGTACAGTGAAATAACTGAAATCTCAGTCTCAGATGCTCTGGTTTTCATGGTTATTAAGTGGTGACTTCTTAACAGCAACCATAATTTCAAAATTCACAGCTTTATGAAAAATAACTCCTAAATATATACTATGTACAGTAAGTTAAATAATTTTACAGTATTATGGTGAATATATACAGAGAATAAAGGCTACTACAGGAGGTGTGCTAAGCAAATATTTAAAAGCACATTATGGTGAATAATAAATAATACATAGTTCTATTGAATGTTTCAAAAACTCATATGTGACTAGACCTAAGTGAAAACTTTCAAAATCTTCATCTAAAGAATAAGTCTGTATTCTTTTTCTTGATTTCACAGTTCATGGAATCTCCTAGCATTTTTATAAATAGGCCATCGTCTCAGTTTTTCTTTCCAATTTTTTCTCATCAGTATAAGTTTCACGTCCTGCATGATCTTTATAAGTAAATAGTTACATTTCAGTCCTTGAGCCAATGCACTATGCTTTTTCCTCCTCCTGTTATTTTTTTGCCACACTTCTAGATATACAGCATCTGAATGTGTGCTGCCAGTTTCCACACATTTCTGTGAGACACACATACGTGTCTGTCTTTTCGTAAGGGTCTACTGCATCTAACTTTATTTTTAACTTTTTAATCTTCTATTTGTACTTAAAATCTCATGTTGGGACTAGTACTACAGCAGTAATATTTCTGGCTCCCTTAGAAGCATTAAAAAGCCCAAAAAGTTCAGAGCTTATTTAGGGATGTGTTTCCAGTGAACGTATGCAGACGTAAGAACTGGGACAATGCCCGAGCTGCTTTGGGTTACCTGAAACCAGCCGGTTCCTTCAGCTCCAGATCTGCCTCCTTGACTTCAGACAGCTACGCAGTCCCTGTCTTGTAGTTGCTTTTCCTTCCCACGGCTGCGGTGAATCTTCCAAAGTGTAAAGACATTGCTATCTTCAACCTGTCAGCTTCCTTTTTTTCTGAGGCATAAGTGGCAACAGTTAAAGCTAGAAGCTAAGAGAGAGCTCACATACTGGTGTACAAGACATGCAAGGTTATCTGACAATTACAAAAAACAATTCAGAAACATCTGTCTGTTGTGTGATAAAAGCAATGTTTCTTAGAGCCATCTGTCTGCTTTCGGATTAGCTTTAGATTGTGGAAATAACCTGCCTTTGATTAAGGTGATGGGGCTATTTCCTTATTACACCTGTGACTAAAATTATAGATGGATTTAATATGATGTGTAATGATTCTGCAAGGGAAATATTTTTGTCTTAGACTAGAAATAATGGAATATGTGAAAGGAGCATTCCAGTGGTGTATCTCTTTTAGGATTTTTATGGGTTTTTTTCTTTGTGGTTTTGGAACATTTTTACTGCCAAACTTGAGGAAAGTCAAAACAAATACTGTTTTATAAAAATTTGTTTTCTTAGTAGAAATTCAAAATTATCTGGCAGATATTTATTTCCTGCAGTGTTTTTTTGCTGTTCTTTTTTTGGGTTGTCTCTGTTGTACTGCTGGTGAATAGACCTTTTTTTAAGAAACTGTTTTTGTCCTGTTTTACCGTTCTGAAGATGGCCGATTTCTTGTACATGTTAGACAAGTGTCTCATTTTATTTACTCCACTGTTCATTGGAGTTGAAGCTATGCTGGTCTGTCAAGAGGGTGAGGAGAAGACATTTTTAAACAGAAGCAGCCAACAAGAATGAAAAGTGACAGCAAGTTGGGACTGTTGTCTCCCTGATGCAATGGGAACAGCAGGTATGTTTTGTTTCAATTCTAAAAGAATAATGACCCCACTGAGAAGAGTCACTGCTGCTAACTACGCTTGAGAGAAGCCCATAATGTGCAAAGATGCTCTCAGCCCCATGGAGGAGTGGTTCTCTCGTACCTACAGACAAGAAAAATGAAGCAGTCGTTCCTTTGTGAGTTCTCCCTGGCCTTTTGAAGTTATGCCTCTTCAGTAATCATTTTTGTTGTGCCCCACTGTTTTTACATGGAGAGGAAGAGGCCACAGGTAAGGTCAGGGTTTTTCTTTATGAGAATTTGGTATGTGTGCTGTTCTGAGTAACACATGGAGTGTTATTAAAAATAAAACTTTGATTTTCTGATTATTTTCTTAGATTTCTTTTTCTTACCATCCAAATGGCCAAAATGCAACTTCTGCTGTGGCTATACAACTTTTTTTTAAAGTGTTCTAGATGACAGATGGAGTTACTGATGAGAATCTTATTTCTAATGAACTGAACTGTACCAAACATATCCAGTTAATACAAACCTTGTCTGCTGTCTTTTTAAGCCAAAATTTTGCTATTCAGCTATGTGATAGAATACCCTTATAAGAATCTTCTGTTGTTTTACTGTAAAACAAGCAACTGCAGAGGTGAGAATTAAGTGTCAGCATTACATGGCTGGTGAATATATATATTTTTACAAGCCTTCTAGCAAATAGAGGTTTTTTTCCTGTTTTCCTGTTATGGTGAAGCTGTTAGGACTGTAGTAAGTTCAAGTCAGTCAGCATTTAAATGTTGGTGTACTTTTTTTGTAAGAGGACTGCTTGCAAGACAGAAGAGATCAATTTGGCCTCAATGCAAGAACTGTGAAGATATAACTAGGAATTTTATAGGGTTTCCTTGCAAATGCCAGTTGTTAAACGGTCTGTTGAATAATTGAAGTTGAGATTCATTCTTTGCAAATAATTTTTCCAGTGATGTTTGTAACGGATTAATTTCAAAATTTTCTGCGTGATTTTATTGTAGCTGATAGAAACAGGACATGGTAAGAGAATATTAGGTTGGATCCATATCCCACGTGCTCATGAAGATTATGCTCCTAAAACAGTGTTTCATAGAACAGGTTCTGTCATCTCTCTATTATTTAGCTAGTTTCTTTAGCATGATAGATATTCCTCCTTCACTTCCTAATAACATTGATCATTGTTTCACTTCACCACAATGTGAAATTCTTAAACAACAACCTAATGCCTACAAAGCCCCATGTTGACTCAAACAATAAAGGGAAACTCTTCCACCTAAATGAAAGGATGGTGAGTAAATGTATGTGTATCTGTCAGTGGGGAAAGAAAGTATTGTGCTTCTAAACAGATTTTTTTTATTCTATGTAGCCTTTTTATTGTACTTCAGTTCTTTAGCCAAACAGTGTGTCACTGAGCCAGACTGATCTCTAAGTAGGTGCCTTCCAGCACTGTTTATACTTTTCAGAGTCACAGTTCATTACTCTAACAGACACACCACATCATTTTGCATACCCTTTACATATTATATCCAAGTAAACATCTTCCACTTCCAGGCCCATCTGCACTTTATTCTAGCCAGAACAGTGCTTTTGCATGTTAAATTGTCCTGGCTGGACATGTCAAACAGAATGTAGTTCTCTTGCTTACCTTTCATCTGAAGTCAAAACCCTCTAGTTAATATCCTTCTATGCCTTTTACAAAAGGGACTGTTCACAGATTTCATATTAAACTGCTGCAAACAGTAAGTGAACCACTGACCTTTGTATTTACTGTAATTTTCTACTTTAAATAGGTTACTTTCATATGGATCAGTGATAAATGAACTAAAAAGTGTACTTTTAAAGGATCCTCCCTTTTTAATTTTCTAAATTTCCCTGGTTCTGTCCTGCAGGCAACTTTTTAGGAGATTTTTCCTATTGCTACTGTATTGTGTTGATATTGAAGTAATGTGAGGTATTGGGTATGGCGCAGTGGATGGAATGCCCATTCTATCAAGCTCTAAATGGAGAATTAATAAGTGACAGTTTCTGTCTTCAAAAGCTTAATGTGTTTAAATAACTAAAGGGTGAAAAGTAAAAGCTGAAGGGTTCTTATTGTTTGCTTTTTAATTAACTTGCTGAAGATCATAAAAAGCCTGTAGTTGGCTGAAAATAATAATCTTATTTCCCGCTTCAGAATCAGTACATAACCATAACATTTTTAACCTCTGACCCAACATAGGTTTTAATTTATAATAATACTGTTAATTACAAAAGGAAAAAAAAAGGTATTTTCTGAAAGCTGGAGCAAAATTTGTGTGGGATGATAATAGTGATAATAGCTGGATTCAGGAAATGAAACTACTTAATTGAAGATGTTTTGAGAGAGTATCATTGCCAATTAGTATTTAAGAAGGCTAGCTTTGTGTCCTTAATAGGTTTGGAGAATTAATGTAGGACTTTTTCCTTCTCCCTTTCTTAACAAAGAAGTAAGTTTGCAGAAAGAGTCTTTGAAGCCATCTGGCTTAATCAACTTTAAAGTTCTCCCATAAGGAAGTTTTAGATGGCTTTTCTTGTTTTAAAGGAATTAGGTAGGAGGAAAATAATATATGCCTTATTGGCTGGAGACTGTGCAATAGATTCCCTAAGGCTACTGTCCAGCACAAGATGTCAGAAGCTTTGAGTTGTCCCAACTGTGAAGGGCTCTGAAACTGCCTGCAGACTGGACTGTCTTTTTTACAAAAGAGCTCCAGAGCTGGTTTTCATGGCTTTAATGGTATCCCTAGGAAAGAAAAAAAAAAAAAAAAGAGAAGAACCCAAAAAACCCTATGTACATGAGGATCAGCTATTCCAACTTATTGTCCCTCAGAAGTGATTTATTACCTCATGTCAAGTTTCAGTTTTGACTGAGGAAAGAGCTGTGCACATTCATTCTGTTGAGAGGTTTGGACCATTCCCTGAAGAAATTTATTTTTCTACTGTGACAGAAAAACAAATCCTGTTGCTTTCTTTTTTGTGGAATATTTATCTGCCAGTTACCTGATTTGAATCAGATCAGCAGAAGACAGTTTGAGTATCAGAACCAGAAATAAGGGTTAAGAGGGTGGAGGTAGGGATGAGGTGAGTGAGGAAGCAGGGAGCAGTAGCAAGGTGATAAAACAGGATTATAACCTTTGTCTGTCAGACTGGCCCAACAGAGTCTTGAGGTGGGTGACAAAGGAGTTCTACCTGTCATTCAGACAAGGAATCATCAATTATAAAATTATATCTAGAAAATAGCAACTTGATGTTTTCATTTCCACAGTACTTCAATTAAATTTGTTCCAGGTCTATATCTTGTAGGCCTATATAGAGATAGGCCTAGAAACAAGCCACTTTTGCAGGGAAAGAATTAAGGATAAATTAATTCTATGTTACTCCCAGACAGGAGTTGAGCTATAAAAGCTCATGGGTTCCCCTTGGGAATGGGTTCTTCCCGGCAAATGCAACCTGAGCCACAGAGTAAGGAGCTGTCTGGAACTGTGTATTGGGAAAATATCTAATATCAGCAAATGAGCTGGATAGAGGGGGAGAGATACCTTTCAGTTTTAATAATAATGTAACACTTGTAATTTGAGCTGTCTATTCTGGATGTTGTTGATAGCTGCATTAGCAGTTTGTCTGAATCTGGCTTTAAGGTAGAGACAGTTTTGAGGTAAACATTAGTAGCGAATTGTTCCTCACCCATTGACAGAGTTTATCATTTTGGGGGAAAAATACACCAGAAACAAACAAACAAAACTCAATTCACCAGCTGCAGAGTTGACCTCATGCTTTTCTTAATAGTTAATATTTGTCTCCTTTTGCAAAATGTGACAGCTTCAACAGAGAAAGCAAAGTGACTGTCCAGTTTTTTAATAACACTCAGCCAGGATGTGAAAGAGCCAGTTGAAGGGGCTGCTACAGTGTCTATCAGAAGTTAGAGGGGTGATTCGTGTCAGCCCTTCTCTTGTGAGCCGGAGGATTAGAAAAGACAAGGATTCTCCCTGGCTCCTTTCTCGCATTGAAATATGACAAGTCTTGGAAACCTGGACAAAAGAAGACTTGTCCTCTGTGGTGCAGACCCTCCAACTGTTGTCAGCACAGAATTTCCCAAGCCTCTCACAGGGCTGAGACAAACGGAGTCCTTCATCAGGAAAGTGGAGAAGGCACCTTGGATCCCTTGTGCACTGGAGAGCAGTAGTCTAAAGAAGGAGGTGATGCTGTCTGGTTTCTGGGTATGTAGACCTATGCTTATCTTAGACCCTGGGAACCGAATCTTTACAGTGACTATTCTGAAGGCACAGGAATCCTCTCTATACAAACTTCTCTTTTTATTTTAATTTGATCTTAATTAAATGCATCCTAGATGCATTTAGTCAGAGACATGATTCTTTGTACTTCATCTAATAGTTCCTTCAGGAATGTGAAGAAGAAAATTAGCATAATGGGTGTAGCATTGTAATCACTGTGTGCTGAGAGCGTCCGCTGAATATTCCCTGGATCTAACTGCTATGTGTCCCTGAACTGCAAACATCATAGAATCATAGAATATCTCAAGCTGGAAAGGACCCATAAGTATCACCAAGTCGAACTCCCTGCTTCTTGCAGGACTACCTACAACTTACCCACATGACTAAGAGCATCATCCGGATGCTCCATGAACTCTGACAGGCTTGGTGCTATGACCACTTCCCTGGGGAGCCTGCTCCAGTAACCAACCACCCTCTCAGTGAAGAACTTTATCCTGATGTCCAAAAGACTCTTACATCTTGAATACAGTTATTTTACATGACAGTTGCAATTGGTAGGTTGGATGATGTTCCTACCTAGCAGGTAGGACAGACTGTGTCTCTGAGTCATCTGCAAAACTGGTGGGTTACCATGGGATAGCAAATACAGAAAGCACTGGATAAAACTTGAATGGTTCTGTACAGAATCACAGAATCACATGGGGTTGGAAGGAACCTCTGGAGATCATCTAGTCCAACCCCCCTGCCAAAGCAGGTCCACCTAGAGCAGGTTGCACAGGAATTTGTCCAGGCAGGTTTTGAACGTCTCCAGAGAAGGAGACTCCACCACCTCTCTGGGCAGCCTGTTCCAGTGTTCTGCTACCCTCAGAGTAAAGAAGTTCCTCCTCATGTTTGGATGGAACTTCTTACATTCAAGTTTGTGCCCATTTCCTCTTGTCCTATCACTGGGCACCACTGAAAAAAGATCGGCCCCGTCCTCTTGACACCCACCCTTTAAGTATTTATAAGCATTGATCAGATCCCCCCTCAGTTATATAATGTTATATTTTTTAAACCTGTTTATCTTAGTTTTTATTGTCTGATATCTCATTGTTTCTTTCTTCCTTTTGGGGGCATTTTTCTTGCTTTGGTTGGAATTCAGACCTACAAAATGTTTTATTTCCTTTGATGTCTCAGTTAAGCTTCTGTTCCCTAATTCCCCATGCAGATCCTTATTTCTGAAAACAACTCTGTGGTTCTGTGTATGTTACTGAAGTCAGGCTTTCTCACTTTCTTTTTCCTTAGTCCCCCTGCCAAATGTGGGGGCAGATGATCACAATCACAAATTTTATGCCAGAGGAGGGGAATGAGAAAAAGGGTTTTTCAAGATTTTGTGGGAGAAGAAGGAAAAATAATGTGGAATAAATTTCTGACAATATCTAACCCTTTATCCCATTCCCCTATTCCTGGTGGCTTATAATTATGTCTTTTTCCTTTTTTTTTTTTTTTCTGGGGGGTCGGGGGGGAGATAACTTTGATTTTCTTGATTTTTTTTCTGATTTTTGAAGAGCTGCTTAGGTTTTATGCCCTCCTTTCACTTGCAGGAAGTGGCTATGATGAATCTCTTGAAACAAGTGGAGCCAGTGTCACACGTGCCTTGCAGAGTGAGCCCATATCGTTCATTATTTGGGATTGGTCCATTCTGCCAGGGTTCCTCTCTCCTATTTCTTTCCTACTTGTATCATAATGCTAAATAACTGTCATGGGCAAGAAGTACCGTTTCTAGTATCTGTTTAATATAGTCAGTAATCTGGTGTCTGTTTCAGTCCTTGGGTTCTAAGTAAGTTGACATAACTATTATTCACCCACTAAAAGGATTACAGAATTCCTTATGCATAAAATATGCTGTCATTACAACTTAATTTTCTCCAAGAAAATGTTCCTGTGTAATGCTCAGCCAGGTAAAATGGTTTCTTGGTGGCCTGTTTCTATTATTGCTTTATTAAGTATGTGCTTGATTTTCCTGCTTGTCTTAGTTTCTCGTAGGATACATTTTTTGCCGTCTTTAGTGTGACCCTTCGGGGTGCGAAGTTCCATATTGATGTTCACAGAGACAATTTATTGTCCTTGACTTAAACTATTCTTAAAATTTCTTGTTTTTATAATTGTCATGAGCAGCTTAATACAATCAGCTTTTGTCTCGTGACTAGTATTCTCTTGTTTAATACTGGACAAGCAGAAGTGAGTATGCTCCCTTGCTTATGCTCCTGCACTCGTTCCTTTGGACTAAAGCAGGAAGAGGCTGTGGAAGTGTTACAGATAATCCTAGCAACCAGGAGACTTTGAGACAGGGCTTTTCTTAGCATTGGATTTAAGATGTCTTGTGAATTCATACTATGAAAGCTTACTGTGATTTGCCCAGGGCAAGTCTGGAAGCCTCGATATCAGATACTACCAAATTGTGTTCTTTAGTTTAGAATCACTTCGGTTTCTGCTTGTTTATTAGTGTGTACATACTAGTGCGTTTTACTGGATATGAGCTTTTTTTGCTGTCTTTTTCCTTATCTTTAAACTGGGAAGATTATTTGTATGAAACAGCTCTTGCTGTGAGGTGCAACTGTATGTATATGTATACCTTTTGTCTTAATGGATCTTGCACAGTCTATTATCATTTGCTTGATTACACCCCTCTGTACACAATGTGCCCTAATTTTTGCAACCAGGTGGCAGTTAAGAAGTTGAACTAATACTAATACTTAAAAAAAATGTTGATATCAGCCTCTGGCTTTATACTCCCATGCAGATCTGGGATGGATTTCTGTGCAGAACAGTTGCCTGGTATATATTCTCACTTCAGTTTCACAAGCTGGTTCAGGGTGTGCTGTTCATTTTGAGACACAGATGTTTTCTCAGAGGGGCAGAAGTTTCCTCATTTGCACGTTAGGGACACCAGATGCTCACAGCCAAAATAGTTGTGAGTAGGCTGACATTGCATGTATGATCCAGATCAGAGCCTTGCTGAGTCTGCTAACACGGGCACTTTCTATCCAAAATGTCATTGCAATCACGAACATTTGGCGTTCAAATACAGGAGACATGTAGCGGAGTCATTATAGGCATTTACATAGAAACTTCACAGCTACCTGATAACCACTATTCAAGGTCTGTTAGAAAAAAATTGCATTGTTTGCTACAGGACATGTTTCTCTCAGTGCTTCAGTTGGCAAGGTGATGGCTGCATTCAGAAGGTCACTGATCATTCAGCCACACAAGGAGGAAGTAGCAGTGCAGAAGTGAA
>KZ506506.1:47389-60608 GCA_002844005.1 Limosa lapponica baueri
AAAGAATTAACATTTTATATTACAAAGCTGAAATTGGGCATCTTGAAATTTTGATAGGCAAGCTTTCTAGTGAATCATCAATGTTATCCATCTGTATCAGGAAGTGATATATCACTCCTGCTTAGAGAAGCTCCCTGTAGGAGTGACTCATTTCTTGTTCACAACCCACCACTGAGGTCAAGAAACCTTCTCTGTCCCATTGCAATGTTTTACCATTGATTTTAGCTTTCCTGTCATCATGGCACGTGGCTTAAAAAAGTATCTGCTGTTCTCTCTTTCAGTATTTCATGTCCTCTTAGAACCTTATTCTTTCCTGGTTTACATTTTTTAAAATCTTCTAGAACTGGAATGCCCATTTAGCTATAATAATTTTCTTTTTTTTAATTGAAAGTCTGTGAGAACTGAAATGGTGAACTTAAAGACACTTTCATGAAAATCTCTTATCTCTTCTGAGGTAAAAGGGACTGTGAATGTGCTCATAATTACTTTTGTGGATATCTTTTTAATAGCCTTGGGGACATACACAAACATTTAATTACTAGGAAAGAAGGTAATACAATGAAGAATATCATACTAATAATGAAGCTTATAAATACATAGAACTCATTAATTGATAATTATGTTGAGAGATAAGCACAACTCAATTGATTTTGCTTTAAGCAAAGAGTTCACGCAGGTGTTTACTTAGGAAGAGATTGTGAGAAATCCTACTAGATGATTCTGTGTCAATAATTTGTTTCTTGTCCTTGGTTCTAGAACAGTGTTGATTCAGTAGGGGTTTTTTGCTCCACTTTTCTTCCCAAGCATGTTTTTTTTCCTTTGCATATTATTACAAAAAATAAATTAGTACGTTTAGCGGGAGAGAGCTTTAGAACTGGCCTGTATAACATGAGCAAAAGTCAAGGAAAAGCCAGATAGGCAGAAGGGCTCTCCACAGAGCAGTTCCCCAGCGGCTAGTTACATCGTGACCTGCTCAGCCCAAAGGCTGTTTACTGGCAGCCCTAGCACACACCAAGGAGTCACCTTGGCACCAGAAAGGCTTTGGCTAGCTTTTGTCAGTCAGTAGAGATGTCTGACCATGGGGGGAGAGATAACCTGTCTGCCTTTGGGGCACCTGTCCCTGTGCCCTCAGATCCCTTCGTGCTTGCCCCAAGTGTCATAAAGGCTACTTTGCAGAAGTAGCTCACTAACACCTTCATGGTGGCTAGTCTCTGGTCTCATGCACAAAGTCCTTTATCTCCCTAGAAAGTAGCCTGTAAATGAATGCATAGCTGTATTTTCATATTGTATCAATTTGTACTTTCTAATAAAGCCAGTTGTTAGCTACACATTTAGAGTAAGTTAGCTATGAGCGTGGGGTACAGAAACCCAGCCCTCTGCTCCACGCAACATTGAAGCAATATAGGCAGGAAAACATGTTGATAGATCTGCTTCATTCAGCTGCAGAATAAGATCTCTTTTCCTTGATTTTGAACATTGCTGTGGGACAAGAAAGCTGTTTTTATTAAGCACTATTTATACTAGGATTTCTAACATAGTAATTTAATTTAAAGGAAACTGTCAAGTTTAATCTGTTCTCCAATATAAACCTGTAAAAACACACTTTTGTAAGCTTTCAGTGACTCACCCACCAGATTTAGTTTGCAAGCTTTTAGAGATACTGTTTTATTTGTGACATGACAGATACCTTTTGTAAAAAAATCTTGTTTGAAATGCAATATTTAAATTGCTTGATTTTCCTCAAATTTACTTGAAAATAATTTTTCTTTTCAAAAAGTGAATATTTCACAGTAGCATTTGCAACCGAAATAAAATATTTTTAATAGTACAGATGAGAAAATGCATTCCCAAAAGGAGTAGATGTGTGGACTTCAGGGATGCTTTACCCAGTACACTCTGTTCTTCCCAAGCTGCCTCTTAAGCAAAAAAAGAGATCTGAGATTGCTGAGGAGAGATCACAAAAATCCCAGAAGTTCTGATTGCTATTTCTAAAATACAAGCTTGAAGATGAGTGCCCTATTTTCATATTTTCACTCTATTTTTTTTTCAGGTAAAAGGTACTGAAATCTTACAGAAGAAAGCTGAATAAAGAGTTAGGACTACTCCAAACTGGGATGGATTTGCTACGAGATGGGAAAGAACTGTTATAAGGAAAAAAAGTCTGTCAAGCTGGTTGGTAAGTCTCAAGTTTATTCCATTTGTTGAGGAAAGAGAAAAGGAAAAGAAGAAAGGTCAAATGTAAGGAAGGACTTGAAACAAACAAACAAATAGTAAAAAAGGAAAAGATAAAAGCAAAATTAATGGATTTGTGGCTTTACATCAAATCAAAAGTTAGGGGAGATTTTCGGTATCAGAATGCTTTGTCAGCTGAAGTCAGGCAGTGGCTCATCAATACAGGGAGTTTGGCCTTTGGTTTCCAGGTGCCAAGTGACAGGTACTGCAACCACACAGCACAAAAGCACTGATCTGCAATAAGAACCCTCTGTCAGTTCGGTTTTGTTCTAGAAATATACCAGGTGGTGTCTGACTTCCCACTACGAGCAATAAGTTGGCTGATTCCCTATCATGTGAAGAGGATACTTTGGTAGGAAGTCTGTCATGTTGCCTGCCATCACTGAGCTGGGTAAAAATTTTTACTGCTGCTATTTGGTACGTGCAAATCCAGTACTAATGATGGGGGAATCACAGCTTTTAAGCACTCAGAAGCATTGCAGCCTGACATGTGTCTGTGTAATGTACTGTAGACACGTAAATCAGTGCCATCAATTATTGTGGAAAACGTAAAAAACCTACCAGTTGTTAGTTTTTCAACAACAAAAATGCACGTACAAAGAAAATATTCTTTCTGAGAAAGCATTGTGTGATGTGCAAAATAATAACAATACTAAAATCATTAGGCAAGCTACCAGCTGTGAGCTGTTTCAAGTATCAGTTCAACATGTCAATTACATTAATATGTACACTGACTAAAAATTTTGCCAGCAAAGTGCAGTAGAACACTCTTTTTTTTTTTTTTTTTTTTTTAAAAGATTAAAAAAAAAAAAGGATAATATGTGCTTTGAAAGATCGAATTATGTGGTGAGAATCGCAGTTTGGCTGTATACAGTTATTTTTGAGAAACTGTGTACTAGGTAACAAGTGTATAAATATAATCTTTGTGGATGAATTAAATTATTATGACAAATTTTATTCAGGGTATGAATTAACCATTTTGGAAGAAGGTAAGATAAGACTGGATTCTCAATTTCCTTATGTTTTCTGAAACTGTGTTCCTCAAAAAAGCAAACAAACAAACAAATAAAAATCCCTAAGATAATAGGTCTATGCTTGCTGCTGGGATCAATAGCCTTGAGAAATGGTTGCAACTGTATAATCCAAGCGTTACCTCTCTGTGAAATGCATGTAATTTACTACTTCAGGTAGGATTGAGGGTTCTTACCTGGTAACATTTTATACTTTGTATATACCTGGGCTGTTTTTTGTGCTTTTGTACTTACCTGCAAAGAATTTATCAAACTGGAGGAAAATGCAGGTTTCAAGAGACAGTTTCTGGTGAAACACACCCATTTCCTGTCCTGGAATGCAGGCACAGGTTCAGTGGTTAGGTGATCACTGTTAGAGCTGAATTTGGGACTCAAAGTTTTGTCAACATTTCAAATAGAAATAGAATTTGATTGCAGCTGTAGCAGAGCCTATTATTGCTTTAGGAATTTCGTCCCCTAAAGATGTTCATGGTCTCTGTGAAGCTTCCTTTCAAGTATGGGGGTATTCTCCTAAATGTCCTGCAAAGTAGTACTAACCAAGTATCTTTGTACTGCAATAGCCACACTAAGTATGCTTAAGTACTATCACAATAATTGTCTTGTGCTATCTCATCTTTTTTTCCTCTCTGTATATTGAACAGATGGCCTTGAGCTTTATGTAGGTAATTAATTAAACTGCACATAACAGGAGTATTTTTTGCATGCATAAATTTCTCTTAACAAGATTTGAAATTCTTTTAGCAACCAATCTGCTCGGGGGGGGGGGGGGAAATATTTTTATCTTTTCCACTTTTCTTTTAAATACATGCAATATGTGTCTTAAAATAAATGCGTATATGTTGTGCCAGTTGTTAGAAAAGTCTTAGGTTTCAATTCTGCTGGCTAGTAAAACTTAACAAGGGCATCAGTAAACTGAAAAAGTTAATTTCCACTGCTGAGAATATAAGAGACTCCTGTAGATGCTCTATGACAAATGACAAAGTGTATGGGAGAAGGCAGGCGTTGCTTCATCTGACAAGGTCTGTTTAGGGCACAGGAACTTCAGCTCCACAGCTGCACTTAGAACTAGCTGCATCATGTGTTAGAGTACTTGCACTGAAAGAAGAGGTCCCCTTTTGGGGAGATGAAATCATGAGAATGAACCCTACACAGAAATGGTAGCAGATGTTCTGCTGTTACAGGGCTCACTGCATATACCTCTGTTGTTTCTCATACAGGCCAAGAAGCGTTTTTACGGGTTTTCTCATTCTGCAGTCACTGCTGACCTCGTGTTCATGCGGGTTTTAATTCAAAGTTGATAAAATTGATAAAATTACAATGTTTTCAAACAGTGTTTTCATTTCTCTTCTCCATGATTGTTTTTCATAGGCTTATTAGGAAAAGCCGGATATGTATTAAAAAGTGATTGAAGGTAATATAATAAACAGTTGCTCCATATTCTAATTACATTTGCTTTTATCAGTGAGTAGTCTACTGAATGAGTTTATTGGCAAGAACATTCATGGGACTGGCTAATGCAAAGCAGTATTTTGAAAATTTCTTGTACGCATGCATAAGCACTTTCTTGAATAAAGGTATTCCTTTTCTGTCATCACTCAACAAAATATTTGAATTTGAACACTTGAAATTATGAGTTAAAATGTGTGTCAGGGTCACAAGGTTCAACGGAGATACTAACAATCTCCAGGTTCTGGGGAGGATTTCAGGTCACCAGGAACCTCTGTGTTGTGACTTGTCAAAACAGGTCTGGTTTTGAATGTTGAATGTTTAAAAGAAAATAATTACGTGTAAGCTGTAAGTATAGGCAAGGTTCATTGGTAGAACTAACTGAGCAAATTATTTCTGCTCATGAAAAAAAAAATTAAAAAACTTTGGTTCATACAGAGAGGAAGGAATGAAATTTCAGATTTGATAACATCTTGTTAACTTGGCTCTACTTACAATAAATCACTATTCCACTGATGTACTCTGCTGGACAATCTCCTAGAAGCCCCGGATAATAATTAAAGATGCATGAACCTACATAGTCAATGGTTGCTGTAGCATTGTATCATCTCAGTTACATAGGTAGAATTCAATGTATGCTGTGGAAATCCAGTATGAAGGGTGTTTGCCTGTGTGTTTGCGTATGTGCATATAGATCTGTTAAAAGACTTTCTGTGTTTTCCTTCTGTGTTTTTTAACAATGTTGGAAGGAGAGCTAAAGGGAAGCTTACCTTCCTACGAAAGAAAGGTTAATACAAAAAGAGAATTGATTCTGCTCTCAGACAGGTGGCCAAGGATAACCACGTATCTTGAAAAATCTGCTACTGTATTCTCTGGCTCTACTGTACATCTATTAATAGACAATCTGTGATACCTAACTATGAACACACACACACACACACATGCCTGAGAAGAACGAAATCTTGTGAGGTTAATCCATTGTAATCCCTTGGTTGACACCTTTGCCAGCCTCTTCTTAAGTTTTAGATTCCTCAGACAATCTTCACATGACCTGTTTCCTCTTCCACTGGTAACACTTAGAAAAAACCTTAGATCTTTTCAGGAGGCAAAAATATCTGGAATTCAGTGTACTCCGAAGTGTATATATTTGAGCTGCTTTCTTCATATTCCAGATACATTTTTGGGATGTTATGATACCTAGGGGAGCTCTTTTCTTAGTAGGATGACAGCAGAAAGAGGGTTTGATGGGGTGGGATTGTGGGAAAGCATGAGCTGACACTGTACATTGAAGATATATATTGATGGGATGCATACAGACCTTCTTAAATATTTGAACTCTCTGCCACTTTAATGACAAGTTACCCAACTAAATGAGCAGCCTTGTTTCTCATCCTGCCCTTCTTAGGCTGGCTGGTTCATTAAAGAAACTTTCTCACTTTCTTCTTTTCTCTATCCCTGCCTTGCTGCTATTGACCACTCATATGGGGAAGTATAATCCTCACGGTGGGTGACTTGTCATGCTGATTTTCGAAACAGTGTCTAGCTATACAAGTACCTTGTGCAAGAGTGATCTCTTGCTCTCTTGATTCCTTTGGCTGGAACATGAGAAAGGGATCAGAGCTGAGCCCGCTGATTAATTCTTAATCATGTCAGAAGCCCCACTAAACTGAATTGCTACCACTCACTGTGAATCTGTGTATCGTCACTTACGGGCCCTAAATTAAAAGGCTTATAAAAGGCTTGGCTTGATATGTCTCAGTATGTAACTTAGCACTTTGGAAAAGCTGTAAACATTTTTTCCTGTTCAAAGGGGAAAAATAATGCATGGGGTTGCTTTTTTCTGTCTGCTTATTAGCCTTTACTTTTGATGGTTTTTACTGTTGTTTCTGTATAATAGCTGATTAGGCCTATTTTCCCCAGGAACATTAGCACTTCAGGTCTACTGTATCTTCTCACGAGAGGTGGCATGCTTGAGATGAATTGTGCACAGTATGAGAAGTTGGTGAAGCAGCAGTGAAGTAGTTAATGCCTCTTGGCCTCGATTACGGTGCAGCTGGCCCAAATCAACTCAGAACATTTGTAGTACAGAAATTGCTACAGCTCAAATCAGCCAGACTTCTGAGAAAAGGATCAGGGTGGCCTTTTTTGCTAGATGGGTAGGTTAAGACGACCCACTTTAACTGGATGCCTGATTTAAGTGGAACATTCTTGTTTAATACAAACTTCCTTTTATCTTAATGGTATTGGCAGAGCAGCCCATTTGTCTCAATTTCCTTCAAGCAACAGTTCTTAAGCCAAACCTTGAAAGCTGAAAATTCTACTGTACCTCAGCAAAATCATATACCTTGGACTTATTCAGGTTTCCACACAAGGTGACTAATTTTCTGTCTTGTCTCTTCCCGGTATTAGAGTAGGAGTACATTAGTAGCATTGCTATTTTCACAGCTGGAAAACAGAAAAAAAGCTTTCATGTTTGCTTTTAAGTACAGTAACATGTTGTGGTATTAATACTTTGAATGTAACATGATTTGCAAATTTCATTTGCTGTCAACTTGGTTCCCTTATCCAGCCTAAATGACCAAATAGACATTGTACTTTTAAATACTTTTAACTGTATTAATACAGCATTTTTTTACTGATTAAGAATACCAAATGCAATGATTTTGAGGAAATTTGAGCTGAATAATCAACATGCTTACAAAAACTTTCCAATGAGATTATCACCGTAGTACAACTTGCTACTGTTTCTTTTCTTATCAATAAGTATCCTTTTTAGAGCAGAAATAGTACTTAAGTAATGTTGCACTGTGAAATGTTTTACTTGCAATGAGATTTTCTGTCATGTCCATTGTGTTGCATTGTTTTGAGCCTCCAGAAGCTTTGCTGATAAAGGTCTCCCTTTCAGCATTTTGCTGCCAACATAGATGCCAGAGGATGCTTTAATTCCTCCCTCAAGAAAATTAATTCAAGCAAATTGTAGAATATGCATTAAGTACTTGTTCTTAGTATTTTTATGTAGTCATTTCTAGAACTTAAATACGTACATACGTATATAGAGAGCTAAGCAGTGTAGATACATTGCAGGAGAAACTGTTCTGCACTGGCAGGGAGGGAAAGGAATGAGAGGGAGAGAGGGAGAAGAAGGGAAGGAGGGAAGGACAGAGAGAGAGGTGGTGCAGTGTTTCTCCCTGGTTCTCAATAAGAAAGGCCTGAAAAAAACCCAGATTACTAAAACAGCTGTTTTAATAAGACAGAATAAGAAGAGAAATACAGAGTGCGAATAAATCTTATGTCTCTCAGACCTTGGGCACCCCACATTTGCACAGCATCAGACGGACCCTGGGCAGATCTCTCCCACAGCATGCTGTCCATATCCTGTCTGTCAGGAGAAGCTTGTCTTTTTTGGTCATTTGCAGTATTAAATAATTTTCTTACAAGAAAACAACTGTATTCATAAAGGATATTTGCATGAGAACTTATTTCTGCACTTTTAGACAAAAGCAAGGCCACGTGGGTGGCGTGGCTACCAGTACTAAGGGGGAGCTGCCTGCAGTCCCCTCTGTTACAGTGCCCAGGCTGGGGTTATCAGTGCCTGCTGAGAGATTTTGGGCAGCACAGCACAGTGCGGGCCTGGGCATGCTCAAGTTAAAACTCTCGTGGAGCACTAACTCCTCAATGTGCAACACTCCCCTGGTCAGGATCAATGCATTCCGCCCCTTGATCCTGCCACAGTTCACCTTTCCCAAAGATACTGTGAGTTACAGATTATATTAATACCATACTGGCAGGCATGATCTGTTGGAGATCCCTGACTCCTCAAATATGCAAGGCTGCATATTTGCAAATATGCAAACCTGCTGCAAAGGCTCCCAAGACACTTGCTCTGCTGTGGCATGGGTGAGATTTGCTAAATGGAACTTATGTTTGGTTATTGCAGGTGAAAGCATCCCAGGTCTATGTACAGGCCATGGAGTTGTTTCATAACTCTGGAAGTTGGTCTTCTCATGCATAGTTCTGTACATCAAGGAAAGTGCAAGTTTCCATCAGTAGGCACTTCCCAGTGTGGTGAGACTGATTCTGAAGAAGATGCCTTTGAGATTCAAAGATTATTTCCTGACAGAGAAAGGCAGCAAAAGTGCACATACTGTGCAGAATGTACAGTTCTGTATATTATTTCCTACTTTATATGGTGAAGGCTTCTCTGAAATCAGACTCTTCTTTGTTTTGGTTTGTTTTTTTTCCAGGAGGAATTAAATTGGGACCAAAACAATGTGCTTAGTATCGTCAGCATTTTCCTTCTCCCTCAGTCTCCAAAAGAAAAACAAACCAAACCAACTTGCAATCCTCTTAAAAAGTTTCAGAATTTCTGCACTAAAACTTACAACTCAGAAGCTGTGGCTGAGCTTTCCTTAAAAGGGTGTCCAACCTGCAGGCATTAAGGATTGTCTGATGGATTGATAGACTGAATTTTGAATACTTATTACCTCTCTGCAAATAAAATTACATTCTATACCCAGTGAGTTCCTTAGGCTTGAAATGGGTTTTGTGGTTGTTATGCTTCTCCTCATTAGACAGAGAAGGCTGAAGTATCAGGTAATGATGAAATATGTTCCTTTATATATATGACTGCTTCTCTTGATATTCTTTGGCTGAGAACAGCAGGATCCATAGATGCTATGTATTTCTGCTTCAGTACAGCTATTCAGAGGTATGAAAAATTCATAGGACAAACTTATCCCTGGATATATCTGGACCTACGTCTGTTGCAGATTTTTTGCCGGGGCTTGTTGCTATTCTTTGTATTGATCTAATTATAAAGCTTTGATTGTCTTATTGAGTTAGCGGAGCTGTGCCCATTTCTGTGAGAGCTGAATTTGACTCTGTGTCTTCAGATGGAGACAACTGAACAGAATTCTCCCAGGCCAGAAGGTGATTCCCCTTTGACATTGCTACAGAGGTCCCAGTTTGATTATGCCATGCATCAATACATAGATCACACACAAAATGAACTGAGTCAAGCCAAGGTTTTGTAAACTTTACCAGATGATTAAGTCCAACATAGCATTTTGCCAGCAGCTGGCAAAATGAACTGCCTTGGGAAGAGAGAGCTCAGATATCAACTTTACTCTTAAAAGGTGTTGAATATAAATTGAATACATGAAATATTTTAGGTCAGTCATGTGTGTGTTTTCATGGAAAGGGTGACTTTGTCTTGTGTTGCTTTTTCCATAGTATTATGGATTTTAATTAGTTTATAAAGGCAGATGTCTTGTTTGTGGGTTTGGTTTTTTTTAACCTTGTTAAATTGCTGATTTTATTGAAGATTTAAGAACTCATCACTTGGGTTAAAACACTTCAATGCAGTGATGATACTAAAGCATGAAACATAGGTTGCTGCTATTTAGGAAACCATTTATTATCATTTTACATACAAAATCATTCCAGAGAAACTAACTTAGGTCATATAGTGAAGTGGCAAGTGGAGGCGAGGGAAGAACAGACAGCCAGTTATACAAGCCAGATTGTTTGACACTGATGTGTTCAGAAAAATTGACATTTGTCAATTTACTGTTACAAAAGAGATTTCCAATTTTTGCTCTGCTATCTTACATGTCCTGCATTTTCAGCTGTAAACAGCAGGCATATGGGTTAGACTTCTGCCAAGTCTAAATGGAAGAGCATTGTCCCATACAGGATTGACTCCTAGACAGTGTTGATACATAAGAAGGTGAAACGGGTTATCATCATAACCTAGCATAGCTGAGGAGTTCATTTATATAAGCTTCTGATGATGCTCACTTTGGCCTACGTCAATGACAAACACTTAAAAATTTCTTCTCAACAGAAGAACTCTGTCAATTATGGAGTTCGGCTTAGAGGATCAGGGAGCTTTTATGGCATTACCGTCACTCTCTGAATGCGGATCTCCTTCTCCCACCACATCCCTACATAAAAGTAGTACTAGGGAGATTGACATTTGCCAACTTGCCCACCTTATTCCCTAAAAGAAAATCTTCATGAGCAGTTAAGACACTCAAATGTAGATACAAGTATCTCTGTTGAAAACAGGAAAGAAGGAAATTCTTCAAACTTGGAATCATATTCCCAGAACTGACTTGGATAGGGAGAAGTAAGATATACTAGCAGTTCAGGAATGCTTTTGTATGGTGGCTTTTGTTTATAAATGTAAAAAGCACATTTTCTGTGTTTAGTACTTAAAAATAGAGCAAAATTATGCATTTCATTTTATTTTCCAGGAAATTATTACAGACGTTATAATGGAAATACTTGCCCAATGTTTGGTTGCAAAACTGTTCTTAAAGAATGTTGAGTGCAGTCTTTTGTGGTGACTTTTTCCCATATTCAAAGATTGATAAAAATAAAAGTAGCTCTGAAATACACATTTATCTTGAATCCAGTACAAAATCACTAGCAGGGGTAATGACTGAGGAAGACTAAGTGCAGGAAATGATCCTGTGTAGTAGTAAAAGTGTTGTCCTAAGCTTTCATTTCATGTGGCTATGGAATTTCAACAAATGATACCTGAATGCCCTCAAAGAGTCTCCCATGCTCATCTCTCTGGTTTTCTCAGGATTTGTGCTTTTCCCCTTTTTTCTCGTCCATGAATAATTTGGATATTTTTTAATGGACTGAGAGAAAGAAAATGCATTTTGAAGATTTTAGTGAAGATCCTTAGTGTTCAGTTGCAGTACAAATTTCTCTGGCAATCTGGAGGAAATTGAGAATCCCCTGTGACTTTAAAGGAGCAGGAAGCATTTGGACTTGAGGATTGCTGCTCTGTATTGCTGTTGGCAGGCCTGTTACATGTTTTCCTACTCTCTGGTTTGGCTGTGGTCCAGGATCTGTTGTTCTTCATCACAGGGAGTCTTTCCATTACCTTCTACCAGTGTTCGATAAGGCTTTTTTAGACTTAAGAATAACCGTGCCTCCTTCCAATGACTATTACTAGTGTGATAATCCATAGCCAAAGAAAGAAATTCAGCTTTGGAAAGGTGTCACTACATGAATGAGCTTGCTTGAAATTTCAGAGGTTCCTAGAAGAAAAGAATATGCTATCTCTGTGCCATCTATTACATCTTTCAGTGAAAGTTTAGGTAAAATTTTGCTTCAAAAATCAGCCATTTCATGGCTAACATGGATTGAATGAAATTTTATGGCTGCCAACAGAGACCACCAAGCTCCATTATTGTGTAACGTGTAAATGAAGGAACCTTATCAAGGGCATAATTATCTGTCATTTTTAATTAAACAGCAGTACTGTGCACAAACACAACTGCTAAAAAATAACCCTATAGAGAACCAGTATAGTTCGTATTAGTGTTCTGATGGTTTCACGTGAAACAGTTTTCCAATCTCATTAACATACTGAAAGAGAATAATAGTTATTCTGTTGAAGTTAGGAAATTTTATAGTTTTTCTTGAATGGATTAGGCAGTGCATGCTATCTATACAGTGGTACTGCATAGCAGAGTTAATGAAGCTGTTAGCATGATCTGTCATGCCAGAAAAGATCCTGAAAATAATTAGAAAGTGACTGTGAATATTTAGATAAGGTACATATTAGATATACTGCATTCTTTTGTAGCAGATACAAGTTTGCATTTAAAAATATTCAGTAACCTATAGCAACTGTTATATAGTCAGAAATATGGACTTCATGAGGTGTGTTACGCCCCCAATGTCATCCTATTTTAATAAAAGGCATGAGCTTCTATGATACACTGCTTATCAGGTACATACAGTATTCATTAAAAAAACCCCAAGCAAACACAAATTTTATATTACCATTGTTATAAGAGAGCTGTCAGCATATTTATCCAAATGGATTTTGTAGGTGTATGTCCATCAACTTATACATTTTTTATCACGTATGTAAATTAAATATTGTGGATGAAAGAGGCAAAAGCACATTTTAGATGGGCAGTGTGTGCATGAGCTAATGGGGATGTGTAGGTTAAACTGAACAATGAAAAAATAATGTAAGAGAAATTAAGGTTGGTGCAGGAATAACAAATTTTAATAATGTGTGTTTAGAATGTTGGTTCCGTTAATGATGAAAAATTGCAAGGGGTGTTTTCATTATCTGCAAGTTCAGATCACCATATCTCGATCTGATGGGGAAAAAAAGCAAATTGTTGAATATCATTACATCTTTTCCTTGTTTTGCCTCTAACCTCAGAGAGAAATTGTAGTTAACTTGCTACATGCATGTCAGGATTATTTACTTAAAATTGCTTAGGGATACATGAAGATTTCAAAAAGCTATTTAATGTGGGTACTTGGGAGTAAAGAATTAATTAGACCATTTCCTATTTAGAAGGTAGATGTTAAAAGTACTTTGTAGGATTAAGCTTTTACATATAGTGAAACAGAGTGTAATTTCACTGAAAGAAATGCTTGCTTTCCAGAATTAAATGAAATGCAAACCATGGAGAAATTCTTGAAGACTGTAAAACGCAGCACTATGGGGTCAATATTTTATTAGTTTT
>KZ506506.1:61520-88308 GCA_002844005.1 Limosa lapponica baueri
GAACACCTCAGTAGCCCAGTAAATGCAGTATTGCCTATACTAGGAACAGACCAGACCATAGGCTTTGTACTGAAGTCACAGATCCTCCAAAATGGAGTTTGCCAAGCACACTTTGAACTTGTCTTGAACTGCCTGGAGTTTTTTTTGGCCGTTTAGGTGTCTTAGCAATTTTCCTAACAATCAGGAGGCTATGACTAATTTGTTTTACTTTTCACAAAGTCACAGACTCATAAAGGTTGGAAGTGGTCTCTGGAGGTCATCTGGTCCAACTCCCTGCTCAGAGTCAGCCAGAGCAGGTTGCTTAGGACAATGTCCAGCCAAGTTTTGAATATCTCCAAGGATGGAAACTCCACAGTTTCTACAGGCAACCTGCCTCAATATTTCACCACTCTTACAGTAAAAAAGAAGTATGGTCTTACATGGCAATGGAATATCCTGTATTTCATTTTGTTCTCATTGCGTCTTGTCTGTACAGTGTATACCTCTGAGAAGAGTCTGGCTCCGAGTCTTTACTCCTCTCAGTATTTATGTATGTTAAGATCCCCCTCTCAGCTTTCTCTTCTATAGGATGGAGAGTCTCAGCTCTCTCAGCTTCTCCTTGTATGACAGATGCTTCAGTCCTTTCATCATCATTTTGGGCCTAGACTCCCTCCAGTATGTCCATAGCTCCCTTGTACTGGGGATCTGTGAGAGCTGGACCAAGCACTCCAGATGTGAGCTCACCAGTGCTGAGCAGAGCTGCTTGCTCAACCTGCTGGTGATGCTCTTTCTAGTGTAGCCCAGGAAGCTGTTGGCTTTCTTTGCTGCAAGGGTGCATTGCTGACTCCTGGTCAGCTTGGTGTCCATCAGCACCCCCAGGACCTTCTCTGCAGATCTGCTTTCTAGCTGGTCTGCCCACAGTGTGCACCGGTGCCCGGGATTTTTCCTCCCAAGGTGCAGGACTTTGCATTTCTTTTGTTTATCTTAGTGTGGTACACCCGTGATTTTTACATAGATAGCAGCAATAAGTAGTCGTTCTGTGTAGACTGAAATATTTATGGTTGTCTTATAGCGATGTAGTGTGGAGGAATACACACTGGTATTACAGCCAACTCCTTACAAGTGGGAATATAGGGTGCAGTGTAGAGGAGTGCAGACATGAGAGAGAAGGAAAAGGGGAGCAGGCTGGCACTGCAGTTAGCAATAGTCAGTTAAAGAAATACAGATATAAAACTGAGTACAATCAGTTTTAGGACAACAAAGAAAACAAAGAACACCATCCAACATTTGTAAAAGATGCCTTCTATAGTAAATTTGGAGGTAATGTCACCTTGCACACCAATGAAGAAAAATCAGGGTGTAAAAATGTGTTAACCAGTACCTAAAAAAGACCCCAGGCACACCCTAGAGTGAGAAGGAAGAAGAAATCATCAACATCATACTCCTCCCAGAGAAGGGCATGCAGGATGCTGGGAGTCACTGTACACCTCCTGCCCCAAATATCAAATTGATTAATTTTAGTATCCAGAGGGGCAATGAAGGACACCAGAAAAAAAGCATAGGTATTAGGCATGTGCATTTAACATTTTAATACTATTATTAAGACTTTTTTTCCACGTTCTCTCCTTTTCTGTTTCTGTACTAATTATGTGTGAATTAATAATAATTTATTGATTAAACTATTAACATTTCAGGTATAATAACAGTAAATTCTTGGCTTTACGTATCAGATGTTTTTAGCCCATAGCAAGATTTTGAGTGTAACACCTCTCTGTGATCCTTCTTTTTATATAAATGTCTTTGTTGATCCAAACCACTGTTCAGAAACCTGAAGGATGGTTCATGCCTAGATCCCCTTTTCTTTCTACTTAAAAGAGAAAATGCTGTGTTACTGCCTTCACATGTCTTCTTCTAACTCAGTATCTTCCCTGTGCTCAGTGTGCTCAGTGCCACTAGTGTCTGTGAGTGGGAAGATGCATGTCCTCTGAAGAAATTCCCTCTGCTACTCTGTAAGATTCTGTCTTGGCACGTAGGAACTCAAATACTTAGCTCTTTCTCAGCTTATTCAGACTTGGTGGAGATTGCACAATGTTTGTATGATGTTTCTAAATTCCACCTCAGAGCAAAACTGTCTTATTGCACCCTTAAACCTTTTCTCTCTCCCTCTGGCAAAAAGATGAGTCTTAGGGGGTTCCGTATCAAGGAACACCTTTAGATGAGAAGTCAGATGAGAAATTACTTAAAATACTAAATGCATTCATTCATTTATTCAAGATTCCATAAGTACTGTCCCAGCGTAACCACTTGTTTAACCACAATCCAGGCCCAGGTGACTTAGCCACTTTTAAATAGTATCAGTTTAATGCATGTTCTTCCACTGTTACTTAATACCAAAGCAATTACTATAGTAACTGCCACATGTACACTGAAGAAGGGAAGAATTAGTGAAAAGAGCAAACTTTGTTTAAAGTTAGGTGCCTGTAAGTTTGCCATTGAAAATAATTGCAGAAATTCTCTTTGCAGCAAAAGCCTGGAGACTGAAAAAGGGAGATGTCAGTGGCTTTAGGCACAGACATTCTGAGTACTCCTGGAGGACCAGTCCAGCCTGAGAGCTGTACCTTATTTCCAGGTCTAAATAAGATATTCAGTCACTAGTCAATTACTAGTTAATTTGGTGTTTCCATAACAGTATGGTCTCTCCAGAAATATGCCTTAGGCAGAAAGAACTAACCATTGCTTTGCTTTCATGAAAATGCACAAATGTAGCTAGATTGTACTTAAGTTTTAAGAGAGGGGGGCTGTATATGTTGCAAGGTTCTCAGTGCCCCTTGGGAAAAGGGCTTTGAAGAGCTTTATGAAACGTATATGCCTTATAAAATACTGTATTATATATATCTTATAAAAATGCTTTAACCCCCCTGAAATAATGAATGTTAAGTGAAATCAAACAGAAGTAAAGGACAAAGGCTAATAATACAGAAGAATAAACATGGAGTTCAAAACTGTTGTGAACTAATCCTCTGAATTTAAATTAAAATTGGTGAGGGTGATATGTATTGTAACTGGCATAAATTCTACTCCATTTTTTTCCCTCTGCTAAATTCTGATCTCAGCGAAATTCTGTCTCTGAGCTATCTGAAGTAACATTGCCCCTGTTGTTTTATATGCAAAAGTTGATTATGGCAGACTTTGTGATTGAACAGCAGATTTGGAAATTTCATCCTGCACAATATAACTGATTAAAATAAAAATGTCTAATGTCATCCTTGTACTTGTATCCCAGTCAAGTCTTTTCCCCTGATGATGTGCTTGCTACAGAACATTTCACTGCAGTCTGCTTTTTCAGAAACAAAGGCACAGAAGTGAGATCCCCAAAGAAAAATGCTGTGTGAATTAAAAAATTCTTAGTGTTGCCTCCATCCAGATGAATGGAAAAAATGGCGGTGGCTTTAATATCTAAGAATACAAATGTGTAAGGAAATTTGTAGAGAGAAGCAAGAAAGATACTGCTGTCTTTGAAGGCATACAAGGCACAAATATCCTTTACTTATATTATTTATCACAGTAGAATAAATTATGATGGAGAAACTGGAGAGGGGAACTATGAAAATTAAAATATGTGAACTCAAACTGAACAGTAAATATATGCTACATGCAGGAGATAATAAAGAATATGATTCCTCTGTTGTCCTTAAAAAATGGGAAATAAAAGACAGAAAATACACCAGTATATTAAAAAGGTTAGAGAGTTGGGGTTTTAGGGGTAACACATGGTAAACAGAGCAATTGAATTATATCAGAGGGTATCCATTCCATGCAGTGAAATATATTATGCAAAGGCTTTTGACCTTTAAGAAAATATGTTGATGATTTTCCTCTGCATACAGAAAAATGTCAGCATAGGTGTAAATAAATGTCATTAACTTTGTTTTTGTGTTCAGAGTATATCCACAAGGACCAAGATGTGCTGGTATTCAGACACCTGAATGGAGTGGATTTGAACCACTCATTAACGCTCCTAGTTCATTTGGCTGCTCAGGCTGTCTCAGAGGTGTCAGCCTCTCATCACCAAGGAAATAGGTTTTTATCAGATCTATACAAAATGAGGTTGCATATGATCTTACTACTGAAACTGCACACAGCACATGTAATCTTATTATGTTTTGAAGAACTTCTTTCCCAGGAACCTGGAAAAGTCGTTTCAATTTTCTGTTTTATCAATTGAAACATACATGTATGAAAATGTAGAAACAGCACATTTTTGGTATAGGAATATGTATCTGTGTCTTTCACTCATTAGAGGATGCAGTCCAAAACCTCTTGTTTGAGTATTTCATGTTTCAGCATGTGACCCTATTCTAAGTAGTACATTACAGTGCAGTTAGTAGAAAACAATGCCCCTCCATAACATGAATACCTGGGACATTTCTCTCATCCACATTCCTATCTGTTCTGTAGTTGCTTACACCAAAGGGAGAAGGGTCACTTAGTGAGCTTAAGATGCTGAGGAGAGAAGGTGATGGTAGTTCTTAAGGAAGCTGAGCTGCAGTCTCTCCTGGTCTTCCAAATATGTTTCTCTCAGTTCAAGCAGAGCAGTCCAAAAATACCTTATTTCAAGACTCTGTTAATGCTCCTACATATTTTCACCATTTTAAATTTTGAAAATATGATCCATTTCATTATTCAGTGATACACTATAGTAAAGTAACAAAAGAATATGTCCTCCCTCCCTCAACAAAGCTAACACTGGTATGCAACTTTTCAACATTTTAAAAATGTGTTTTTGTTCCTTAGTTTTGCAGGAATGTTTCTTGGAATAAATGCTATTGCTTTAATAATAACAATGAGCAGAAATAAATGCTCGTGGGCAACTTAGGTTTCATCAGTATTTTCATACAATTTAATGATGATTGATAGCATAAATTGTTGGGAATTGCAGGCACTCAGCATATTTAAACATGAGGTCATCCTATGGATGTAGGAGCCAAATTTAAACATTTAAGTAAAGAAAAATTCATGAGGGTGTTTAATGACATCTTGCATAATAGCCTGTCCTGGAAAGCTGGATGCTGAAGGGGTGATCCCATAGATGCCTGCCTCTTATTCAGATCTTTGATTTCAGTAGCAGTACAGAAATCAGTTTAAATGGTCGTAAGAGTAAGTGTCTGCAGGACTGAATCCATTGTGGAAATCCCCTAAAGTACATCAGATTGTACCAGGGCTCATAACTCTGCTCCTTTCTAATATACCTTAGTAACTTTCAGGATGCTGCCTTGACACATCCAACAGCGTTACTTTATGAAGCTGTTTAAATACTCCACGAGTTTGCTGGTAGAACTACGTTGGTGTTTTTTTCTTTAATAGCTCATTGACACATTTTGTGCTGTACTATGGAGAGATTAATAGTGGACTCAGTGATGGAAGACTTTGTAATAGCTACTTTGTAGTCATTTATAAATTGTTATGGCTTTCACTGTATGATTCAATACGAATTTAGGTTTTAAATGTGTTATGAAAAAATGTTTTCCTATACCTACCTAATTTTCAAACATTAATAACCAGACCATTCACTCTATATCAAGAGCACCTTCTGCTGTGAACATGATGGCTCTGGAAATAATGAATTTTACCTTCGGTCTCCATTTACATCATGAAGCCTACACAGGTTTGGAGCAAACAAAAATAATAAAAATGTGCTGCCCAGGAATATTTTTCTTTCAGGGCTCTAAGGGAGCCAAAATCCCTAGGCAGTGTGATGTAGTAACTGTATGAGTTGAATGAGAAGTTAATAAGATCCTGCAGAACAATAGGTCACGTGTGCATATGTGCTTATAAATATGTGCGTTTGTGCATATATACATACATACATATATGCAGCTGTGGGAGAAATGTATGAGTACCTGCGCAAATACACTTAAAAATACATCAGTAATTTACTGATCTTTCTGAAACTGCATTTTAATGAGTGCTTTTATAAATATGCTTAATTCTAAAGTGTACAATACTTACTATGACTTGTAAAACAGGTTCAGTGATGTATCACTATGTTTTTCTTCAAGGGTTATAAGACTTTGATGTTTGTTATGTCGTTTGGTTCACCATAAGTCAATTATTTATGTTGGTTTTAAAATCTTACTAATATTTAAAAATATTACTAACTGACATTGCTTAGTGACATTGACAATGACTCTGTCAAATTGTACAGCAAACCTGGTTTTGAAAATAACCTAGACTGGAATTTTAAGGGTTTAAATTAGTGGTTTGTAAGAAATCCTTAAAGGTTTTTAGAATTTGGATTTGGATAAACGTCAGAAAGTCAAGCTTAGCTGAATTCTTTGGTGTACAACCAAGCTGCAAATTGCATGCTTGAAGAAAACTTTGGAGAATTCACTTTAATGAGTGTTGTGTGACTATCCGTGCAGAGCAGATTGGATCAGTAAAGTTCAGTGCTGTGTTCCTCAGTATTTTGATTCAGAGAATTTCAAGTACACAGTGGAAAAATCTTTAAGAAGGGAGTAACCTTCAAGATTTATGAGAATATTACATTTTATCCTTCCTTTCAGTCTTCAGAGCTCAAAGGTGATGCTGCAGAACATGACAAATCAATCTGTAGGTTAGAAATAATCCCAAAGTGTTCAGTGGAGCTGAACCTCCATGCAGGTCCGCTGGTGAGGAACATGTTCTACTATTCTGTGCCCAGTTACAGAACTACAATGTACTCATACAGGAGAGATGCTGCCTGTGATAGCTTATATTTTTGAGGTGGTTCAGATTATTTTTTTATAAGATACTTGTCTGTTGAAAAAATACCCAGTTCATCAAAATCACAACCTTTCTCAAGAAAAGGTCAGCTTTAACAAATGTTCTCCCTTTGGGAAAGCATATCAAAAAGTATAGAATCTGCTCTTGTCTCACTATAGCAGCCTTAAAATAAATATAAAATAATTACCTGCTCAGAATTTCCTTTTGAAATTCAAGTGAATGTGTAATAAAATATAAACATTTTAGAATTAGCTGAGTGTTTTCCTATTAGACACAGAATTTTGTTTTATTCTTAGTTCTCAGAAGTATCACATTTTGACTGTTCTCTGTTGCACAGGTTTTCACGTTTTAAATTTCCCAAATATCTTTGTAATTTTTCAGTTATATTACAATTGGAAAAATCCAAGTTTGGTAAAATATCAGGCACAGAAAATAGGATACCTACCTAGGGATGTGGCTTATTGAAGATATATCAAGCATACTTAATTCCCTTTTTGGCACTGGGTAAAATCTCTTCTATATCAGGTCATAAACAGTAATCATGTTTCAGTATTGGATTTAATTACTGTTCAGTAGACCATACGTAACATCTATAATGGATTTGTGTTCTTTTTCTGTCTTCTAAGACGTAGAACTGAGGAAGAGATCTTTGATGTTTTTAAGAATAGTTCTGTTTTTACTTAATTTCATTTCAAAGTATTTTGTATAGAAAGCAGGGTTAGGGTAAAGAGTGCTGAGCTGGGAGTGGAAAATAAGGAATCTTGTTTCTCCGATCCAAGACAAAATTATTTTAGTCTTAGACCCAATTGGAAGAAACTAAAAACTGTCACACAGATGACAGCTGAATGCCAGATGCAATTTTGTAAGAATAGGCTCAAATGGAATGAAGTTTTCTTGTAAGTCATGCTTGTACAACAAGATAAATGATACCTTGATTTTTATTTATCTTGTACTAGAGAGGAAAAAGGACATTTAAGAAATTTTCATCTTTATTGTATGAGGTTTTTTTCCTCAAAACCTTTAGCATGAATTTCTGAACGGAAACAGTTTGGAAAAACAGTGCAATATTAGATTAATACTGTAAACTTAAAATCACAGATTTGGTAGAAGAACTTTTCCTTTAAATGCTAACTACTTAATAGTTTTGACTTGGTAAATACCATTTAATTACAAATTAAATGCATGTTCCCACACATTAGATGTTAATTATCGTTAATATAGTAGACCCAAAAGTAATTACCTTCAACAAGAAGAGAGGTTGTAGAAGACAAAAATAATCATGTATTTACATGTAACAGGGTGCATTCTGTGTTAATCCTCTTCCACTACCTACTACTTAACTTGTAAATAAATGATCAATGATTTCCATGCAAGAAAAGACCAACTCAATATCTTTCCCCTATAAAAGAAGCATTATAGATTTGTTTGGTTATAAATTCACTAAACAGAAAAATTAAGAAGGCAAATGATGCATACAGCCAAATTAAAATGAACTGTGGGAAAATCATTAAAAATTAATGTGCCTTAAATTTCATTCTAAGTTATTTACCACTCATGGTAGTTTTATTGCTAATTCAGGAAAACAAACAGATGAACCAGGAAGAATACAAGCTTTATTTTACCTTAAATGACACAGTGATATAAAAGAAGCAGCATTCAAACATGCTCTGTTATTGGGAGTTAGTATCAAGGCATGATACAATATCAAGATATTATGAAAAATCTTTAGAATGCATGACAGAGCAATTGCATGTGAATTACAATGTGGAAATGCAGTGTCACTTTGATTGATTTGTTTTGTTTTTATTTGCTGTACCTTAGAATTTTATTAGCAAATACAAGATTGAAGAAGCAGATTTCTCTATTAAAAGCAGCTGTATGGATGGGTTCTACAATCCAAGACTGATACGCAGAAGCACTGCCTGCTTTGATGAAAAGTTTCAACATTTCAGTGGATAAATCCTTTACATTAGAGACACAATACTAACAAATGAAATCTTGACACTTGGAACACGTTAGTCTTCTTTCTAAACTTTGCTTGCCAGGTAATGAAGCTCAGACAAGTTGCAAGAATGGGAAGAGTAGAAGCAGTGCAAAGACAGAATAATTATCAGTGTGGCATAATAGGAGTGGAAACTAACGCTAGTGTTCATGCATCATACATCCATTACCTTGAAATAAGGTGTTGGCATTATCATGGCATTCCTATTGCACTAACGTATTTTAGAAGTGGCAATGGGAAGGAAAATAGCATTTACCATTTAATCGTATCTAAGGTGAAGGTCTAAAGTGGCCTGTTTACGTGTGGCCTGAAAGAAGGATGGGATTCTGGGCAGCTTCCTCAGGATTGAGAAGAATTATTTGGTTGTTTCAATCCTGAGGGGAAACAGGAATTTATTGAAGATGCCAGGCCCCCAAAGATCATATTTTCACCTCTCTCCCAAGCACTGCTGTAGATTATCCTCATTCCAGTCCATTCAGTTGATCATAATTTGCACTTAAAGTTAAGATTAGAATCCCAACCTGGAAATGTTACTAAATAAGGGAAGGCCCTGAAACACAGGCTTTCAAGGGCACTCAACACCCTGTTTTTCGCATCCATACCCCTAAAAAATCTTGCTCAATGAAGACAAGCAAAAGGGAAGTACCATGTGGTAGTCTTCAGCCTTTGGATAGTTTGGATACTTTTCAAATCTTAAAATTCCAGAGATGTTCATCTTCTCAACAAATAATCAGGGTAGATTTTTATATTAGAGATACTTGTTGAAAAAAAACACCAAAGCAGTAAGCACACGCCTAAGTATTTCTTGAAATGAAGGTGCTGACTAAGGCAGAACCATGTACAAAAAATATCAACTCTGTAAATTTGGCCTCACTTTTGAATAAGAAGTTCTTTCTAGATACTTCTGTGATTTCCTTAGAATGCCTTTTATTTATAATTCAATAATTTGGATTAAAATCATTTAGGCTGTCCGCTAATGACAGAAGTTTTACATCACATACTCTGTTGATGGACCTTGTATGTTTAAGGGCCTGACCTGTACGTTGTAGGTTCTGATGCCTGAATAGATGCCTTAAGCATTTTCAGTAATTAAAAAGTGCATATCTTATGCCAACTTCTAAAGAGATGGTTGAATTTTCAAGTGCTGTATGAACACTAGAAGTGGTGCATGCACTTTCAAATATTTATTAAATAACTTAGAATTATAACCACCAGCATCAGTTCTTTTTTGGTTTGAGCATATTTACAAATGATTTTTTTAAATGTATTCATTAAACCTTGGGGAAAATACCAGATTTTGGAAACGCTGCAGATATATGGGCCAGAAATCCATGACAAAATGGCTGTGTCCTGCTGTACTTAGGTTTAAAATCAGTTCCAGTTTCAGAAATCTTATTTATGCAGTATCCTCATGTATTTATCTTATTTGCAGCCATAATATGTAAATGTTCCAAACCCTTTTTCTTAATTTCCCTTCATATACTCGACCTTGATAAAATTTTGTTTCGTCTTGATAAAGTCTGGCTTTGATAAAGCCTGTTCTTTTAAAGAAAAGATTTTGGTTTTCTGACATTAAAAAGGCAGTGTTGGAAGTTGGCACTGATTTTGAATACTCATAGCTGGCAGGAAAATCATCCTCCCTGGAGATGTGGAACGACTGGTACACTCAATACATTGAGTAACTCTGGCCAGTCTGTTTGAGAGTGCTGATGACTTAGTGCTCTTCTGTCTCAGAGAATTCAGCTACTGCCGTACACTAAAACCCCACAAGGATTCGTGACCTACCTGGATTCTTTGCCTTCACTCCATACTCAAATAGTCATCAGAAACCATCTTTCATTCACAGTTGGCAAGGAAATGATAGTGCTTCTGATGCTACTCTGTTTTATTTACTAGGTCACTGCTATTTAATCTAAACCAAGACTGCAGTATTTAATCTAAACCAAGACTGCAGTATTTAATCTAAACCAAGACAAGGTTTATAATAGGAGCAATGGAGAAACTAATTTTTTGTGAATGTCTTCCTTCCTTGGCATTATTGACCACTTTAGTAAAATTCATGGAAAGGAAGCAGAGATTTCTCAGCAAGTTGGCATTTGAAATCAGAATTTCCCTCCATGAGAACAGAATCACTGTTAGCTTTTTTATTATCTCACTAAACCATCAATGCCCACTTCTTTTATCTTTTAGTTTCATAGAATCATATAGTTATTTATGTTGGAAGAAACCTCTGAAGGTCATCTGGTCCAAATCCACACTCAAAGCCCGAACAACTCTGATGTTAAATCAGATAGATGGTTTGACAAGTTAAAGTTTCAAAATTACCACAGAAGGAGATTTGATAACCTCTTTGGGCAATCTGTTGCCGTGTTTGTCTATCCTCATGGTGGATTTTTTCCTAATGTTGTTGGATTTTCCTGTGTTGGAACTTCTGTACGTGGCCCATCAGTCTTGCAATGTGAATGTAAAATAAAACCCTCTCTGTTTATTTTGAGAAAAGGTTGTCTTGCTTCTTGGTAAAGTGAGAAAATTTTAGTTAAAAATGACTTCTACATTATTTTGTACTGTGACAGTGATTTCAAATTCTAAGACAAGAGTGGGAAGAAACACACTACTGAGATCTCATAGCTACTGTTGACAAATATCTGAAATTTCTAATATCCTAGAAGCCTATACTTGTGTCTTCACAGGTAGAAAAGCAATGTCTGTATTGAAATGTAGACCAGCTGATATTCCTCATTAATATATAATAATAATAATAATAACTGATATTCCTCATAATTATAGTATATTGAGTAAGTCATATATAAGTTTTTGTAAGGAAACCTTTTGGCCAGGGATTTGCCACATCACAGGTACTGTTTATATGCTTTCTGTTATTTTATTAATTTTATTATTCATCTAAATATGTCTAACAAGGGATAAAACTTCTCAGTTCTTTCTCTATCAACTGTCTCAGTGAATCATTCAAACTGACCTTTATTGATTGATTTTGTAGTTGTGGCAAGCACAGACATTTTTATTTGTCCATCTATCCAGTTCTGTCTCTTTTACTTCTACAGAATTACTACAGGACCTTTGAGCGTACTAGGAAAAATGAGTACCCAGTCTGGGTTGATGTGCATTGTTGGCTGAAACACTGTGCTCTCAGCTGTGAAAATATTATCACAGCCATCAAGCTTTTTTAATGTTGATGTGGTAGACACAATGCTTGGTACTTCTCAGAAAAAATAGAAGATCCTTTGTGAAATATTTACACTTGGGTTCTTCTTTCCCTACTCTGCAGACATTCAAGAGATTCATTGAGTCATACCAACTCCTCCAAAGAATGATAATAAAAGGAGTAATATTTTCCATATCAGAGAACTGGGAAAGTCATCAGACATGACTCTGTAATTACAGCCTTTGATGCAGTGTCATCAAATCAGATTTCTCTTGACACCTGTTTTCTTTCATTCATCACATTAAATATACAGAAAACATGCAATCTAGTGGAAATTTAAAATAGTATTAGTGCCTCTTCAGTGATCAAAACAGTACCAGTTCTTGTCTTTTTAAAACACAAGTGGTTTTACACTTCAGTTTTATCAGAGATTTTTCAGTTTTTGCTTCACAGCTTCCCAGACTACCATATTTCCTCAGCTACATTTTAGCTTTCTAACACTGGAAGTCTGTTTTAACTTCTAGGAAAGATATTCCCTGTCCCTATTTGCCACTATTAATGTCACATTTTACTATCATATAGTTCTCTGTGTTAAATGTTTCACTTTACTCTTTCATTGCATTTCTTACTGAAGCCTGTGAAGACCTTTTTAATTTGAAGGCCAGTTGCACTTTTTAATCAAAACTGAGAAGTTAAAAACATTACATAACAAAGGACTTGCTTGTGCTTTCTGATGATGTATCACCATAGAATTGTCTTATTTTCAGCCACAGATAGAAGTATGAGATGAGCTTTGTCTGAAAATGTTTTCTGCTGGAAGGATAGTATAGGTTGGAAATTGGAAAGATAGTTGGAATTAGATCTGATTTATATTTGCAAAATTGACTTGCTCTGTACATCTTTTCATGTTTTCATCTTGGTATCCCCATCTATATAGGAAAGAGAACATTTTAACTCTTGTAGGAAATGCTTGGATAAAGAGTTTTATCCTGGTATATTCTGAGAGCAGTAACAATAACACCATAGAACCATAGCAGAAAAAAAAAAAGGAATCGTTAGAATTTAGCACTTATTTATAATTATAATTGATTGATAAAATTCATGTTTTTTGAATATTTCTGCCAAAGTTTCATGCCTTGTTTCAAATTTAATTAGATGGCACGACTTTTTGAAGCTTTATGTAAATGTGTACAAATATAATGCATGGAAGAACTATAATTTGATATACTGTATACTTAGTACTTGCCTAGTGAAAATACAGTCAGCAAATCCTATAGAAATATTTTTTAAATATTTTAGGAAAATATTATCAAGAGTCGTTTAAATAGTTGTACATAGTGTACCCACCTTTTGCACGTTCAGGAAAATAAATAAAATGGTAATAATTCTATTTTAAATTTCAGAATGAAGCAGAAAATTAATTAGATGAAGAAGAAGATTTTATGAAGAAAATTAATGTTTAATCCACTACATTTTCAGACCAAATGCTTTCTTATTCAGTGTCAGAAGTGTTGCTTTTGCAATTTCAGTAGAATGGAATTGATAGCCAAATTTATTTTTTCTTCAACTTTCTGAAATAAGCTATATAGATGCTTGCCGGTCATGGATGTTACAGGCAGAAATAGTTCATGGACTATCAGGCTACTTAATACAGAACATGATTGCTGTTCACTTTTCTAATAACTTAGTGTTGTTATCTCCCTTTGGGGTATAAGCAGAGCATTAAATCACTTCCATTTTTATGAGGATCACATCAAAATACCAACAGTAGTATTCTGTCTGGCTCCAAGTCTTTGATATCTGATTTTTCCAAAGCTTATTCAATTCTTTGTTTAGAAATCTATTACCAACCAAATTTTTAGAACCTTTTTATCTCTGGTTATATCATACTTCTTCCACAAAGACATAAGTTATTTATTACTACTTGCAACATCTCCTTTCTCTTAGAAGATACGGTTTTTACATTGCTCCAATATAAGGCAACAATTATTTTTCCTTGTAGTTCTGTTCAATTCATCTTGAAGACTTATCCACGTTAGTGTACAATAATTGCTCAGATTTTTTTTTTTTTTTAGTGTGTTCTGCACTTTCTCAAGATTCCAAGAAAGGACATTATAAATCAAAGCTTTGCATAGAGTTTTGGTTTGGCTTTTTTCCCCTATTTTTAGCCAATGTTTTTAGGTTTCATCACTTCTTTTTTTAAAAACATATCCTTACTCTTTTTTCTAAAATAAGTAAATAGTCAACATATTCCCAGGTATTGGATGTGTGTTTTGCTGACTTCATCTAAGAAAATCACTGCATTGGAACCACTTTCTGAAAAGCAGGTAAATCCATTGTAGCAATGCCAGTCCTGCCACGAATATCTAATAGAGCCTGCATCACCTTGTGGAAGATTTGAGTATGACTTAGAAATATATATTCATTCTTTTCAGGTCTTGCGTTGTTTGTAAAAACTGTTGTTAAATGAGTGAGATAGGATGAAGGATTGATCACATGAAGATGTATTTTTTTCATTAAGAGTCCTCATATATACTAATAAATCACTTTTGAGAAGTGCACAATTTTTGTAGTACCTTTTATTATTCCGGAGTGGGTCTGTCTTATAAAGGGCTTCTAACAGATAACCTCTTGGAAACCATGGTAATTATGTCTACATTGACTGATTTCACAGCGGTAATTACTGGAGTGTATTCATCAATTACAGTCCATCCAACTTCAGAGTTTCCTTATTAGCTTAAGAAAATTGTCAGGTTTGTAAATAGTTGTTATTTCTCATTTATGATAAACAATTATCAATGGTGGTCATTTTGAACCAACCTGTGACGCAAGCAAATGTTTATTTCCAAAAGGAAATAGCTAACTTGCAAAAAAAAATTGCATGAGCTGCCCTCATTACCTGTGCAGGAACTCAGCTGAAAGGCTTTTTCTTACCACACATAATCTAATCACATTTCCACAGTGGTGTCTCTTAGTTTGTTTTGCTATAGTATTTAATTTTGTGTGACTGGCAGACTTTAAAGATTTTCAAGTTATTTGCTTTTCTAGACACTTCATATAAAGGTACTGTAAATCTTTAAATCTCAACTTACTTGCCAGTGTCATTCTTTCATATTTTTATCCTCAAAATTTTTATTGTTCTTTTCTCGTGACTACCTTTTATAACCCATTTTGAGTTCAGACATTTTTCTGATGTGTTACATTATGTGGCCCCCTGCTGTCTTGTAATACTGCAAGATCCATAAGGTAATCACTACAAAATGTGCAGTAACAGTTAATAGCAATCAAAAAAGAATCAATGTATACGTTTTTGCTTTGAGATGTCTAGCTTGTTTTTCTTTTGTTTGTTTTGTAATGGAACTTATTAGAAACATACATACATTTATTCATTCAATTGCCAAGGCTATGCATAGGATGATGAATAATCAAGCCTGAATAAGGAAAATCACTTTAAGTGGAGAATTAAGAAGGTCAAGCAGGCAGAAAACATGTTGTCGGGATTTCATCATAAGTGTAGGTGTCTCCTCTGCTTTTAATTAAAACCAGTATTTTGGGTTTCTGCTCCACTATGTCTTGTGCAATGGCAACCCTTATCAGAGTAATTTGACTGATATTCTTACTGGCCTTTGCTGCCCTGCTGTAATAAATGTTCACTTTTGTGAGACGCTGAGGTAAGTCATTTGCTCTTCTACACCTGCGTAGCAGTGTGTTAGCTAAGGATGATACTTAGCCAAACATTAGCAGCTTCATTACCTCCTTACAGGGATTAACTTTATGCTACCTTGGAAAGGTTTTATATTTTTCCTTTGTATTTTAGAGTCAATGGTAAAATCAGAAAACTGTTAAACACAGTGATACTCTCAAAATTTTCCAGTATGTAAGAACATCATTGCCGTTAACACATCACTGTCCTTTTTTCTTACTGAGGAAATAAAACTAAATTTTTCACGTACATTTGCCCTCTGCTTTAGCTTTACTATTCCTACAGAATTATGTCACCATATCAAGTAAAGCAGCTCAATAATAACCTTTTTTAAATAGGTCAATTTTAGATTTATTTTTCTGCAGGCATGAAGAGGAGGTATAAATGACACTACATTTTGAACACTGATAGCCTGTAGCTAATTAAAATTAATTGCAAGTTTAACTGATATTCTAAGTTATATGCATAAAATTGACAAGAGCAATAAAAAATGGACCATTAAACTCATAGTTTAGTACTAAATTGCATTTGGGGGATTAAAAAGATATATCCATATAGATATAGATATTTGTATTTATGAACAGTGGAATACTAGGAAATTCAGAAAGAGCTAGAAAATGGATAGCCTGAAAGTAATTATAACCAAATGTAATTTTTTTTTTCAAATTCAGAAACCCAAAGGAAAACGATATATGTGGGGATTAGAGGAAGGGCTGAAGGCGATTGAGATTCAGAGTCTTCAGATGGTAGAGCCAGTAACAGTATTTGCTCATGGTAGTACTTCTGACCACATACCTCCAAAGTAGTCTGAAGCCTGGTAAATGAGAAGGGAAGAATAATGACCCTTTACATCTGATTACAGCCCAGTTCTGCAAGTATGGTAATTCCCGCAGAATTTGTTGTAATTCTGGTTTAATCTATTAATGCTTACAGAATCCCTGGTAGCACTTGCAATGGGATTTTAGTCGTTGTGCTCCATTTTGTGCTATGTGTTTTAACTGACCGTGTTTAATACATTTGTAGAAAGCCTGTTATACCTTACATACTATCTATCCAAAAAAAAAAAAAAGATAGGGAAATTGAGAAAACTTTGTAGAAAACTTGGGATGATCTACAGGTTGATATCATGATCTTAATTATTTTTTCTTAACTTAGAATTTGGGCATATTCTTCTATATGTTAATTTGGAATACAAAGTATCTAGGACCTACATGCAATTTATAAATAATTGCTAGATCTTCCGTAAACTGCTCACTAGAGGTTAGAGTGCTGGCAAACAAGGATTAGAATGCTGCTGCTTGTCTTTTGGGGAATGCAATGAGAAGTGTTGCTAACTAGTCCGCCAAATGTTGTCACTGAGCCACTGCCCCAAATGCAAGTGAAATTGAAGCAAAAGAAACCCCCATGCATCAAGGTTCAAAGCCAGATTATTGAAATGTCACTTCCAGTTTCTGAAGTTTTGTGTATGAGCTAAACTTTAACCACAAAAGAGAGTAATTTCACTCACCGTTTAATGGTACTGCGCTCCACATCTGACTACCCTTGGGTGCTCTGAGACTTCTCAATAACTATTGAAAAATTCAGTTGTCCATTTTCTGTGGAAATGATCATAGTTCATTGCTAACAATGCCATGTAATTGTAACCAAATTCTGGAAAACAATCTGTAGGGAAATAAGCATCCACTAAAGAAGACTACTGACTTCTTCCTGGCTGTGAATGAAATAATCCATTAACTGAGATTCCTGCAACTAGCTGCTGTTTAAAAATGAACATTTAAATCCACATCAGGACACAGTAAGATTTTCTGTATAAAATTGCAGTCTTGGGATAGTAGTTGAGAACACTGCTAGCCTTTTAGCAAGTGAGATGACACAAGAATAGCCTAAAATTTAGAAACTTCTTGGAAATAAGTGCTAGTATTTTTAGGAATAAGTAAAGTTTGTTTTCCATTCTGCCACAGTGGAATACCTTAGCATATTGCCTCTATTCACTGTAAACTAATATTACTTTAAATCACCATCTTTAATACTTTAATTTTTTTCTACCTTTTTCTGAATCTCACATCCCAATATCCACTAATGCAGTGCTTACTAGCACCAACTAGTAAGTGGCATCCATTGTTATGTGTTTCATACACCACATACATTGTACTCCATGTTCATAAAAAATCTGTCTTGTGTCAGGGTCTAAATAGGAATTTTACTTACTAAATTTAGAAGTTCCCAACCTGTGTGATTAACAAAAAAAAACCTGAAAAATGTAATTTTTTGTAAGGTATCTGTAAAATATCATGCTGGTTTTGTTTTCATAGTGGGTGAAAAGGAAAAAAAGAGTTTGGGTGTCAACTGGATAAGCATTTTTATTATTACTTTAATCAGTATTTCTCACATATCCAGCTTTGATTTCGCTTTTGACAATTGCTAGAGCAAAACCTCATAGGTTCTGTGTACAGAACTTACACAGAGTTCATTTGGACTGCAAGCTGTTTCGACTCGGCTTATTAAGCTGTTTTTATTTTCTGAACCTTATCTGTAATTATATTATCCTTGTATTTTATTTTGTTTTTTCATTGACTTTATTTTTTGCTGTCTTTACTGTTGGAGACAACATTACCTTGCAACTCCATACATGTCAGTATCTAATTTGGCCCAATGAATATGGAATGGAGCTGTGCTTAAAGATAGTGTTAAACTAACCATGACAATGGTTCTGGTTGAGCCACTGTGGACTTCGACGCAGATGTTTCTATGTTCAAAGTGAGATAAGAAAATCCAGTACTTTTTCTGAGAGGTGGTTGATATGCTTTCCTGATTACCTGAGAGAGTGGTAGAAACACAGAGCTCAACATGATGATAAATACAGAGAACTCTTTACAGAATTTGTTTTGTCTTTCACTGTGCAATTCAGAAGGTAAGAAGGGGAGTAAGGAGATTTAATGAAAGAAGAGGTTAGATGCAAGGAATAATAAATAAAACTGTGGTTTACCGAGGATGCTAGCTGTCTGACAGATGATTATTATCCTTTCCAGATGCATACTCCAGTTGGGTCCAGATGACAGACATGCCAACTTGAGAGGGACCCCGATGAGTAGGTAGATGTTGGTCTTCTCTGAAGGCCAAAACTGCTTGACAATATTTCCTTGTCATTTTCTTCCACTCCAGTATTCCTTGGAGAAATGAGGAACTCTGGTTTCTTAAAGCAACTTAACAGGTGGAGGAGACACTCCTCTTACATACTTGAAATATGCGTTCTTTAGATACTTCGGTCTAACATTTGGAGAGCACGTAGTTCGTTCTTGTCTGATGCTTCTGAGAGAACTGGGAGGGCTACTCTGTTGTGAAGTCAATAACAGCAAATAGAGTTACTCCTGAATATTGTAGGACTTGCATGGAGAAATAGTTTTCATCTCTCTGCAGCCCCTCACATCAGCTTTTGACATCTTCAGGTCCAACTAGATGCTCAGAAGTTCCAAAATGAGGCAGTTGAGGAGGAAATGTGTCTGTTCATAAGTGGCACATTGTGTATATTACTGTGTTTTGGAGACCTAGTTTCAGCAGACTGAATCTTTCTTTTAACTCCTTTCTTTTGAGTTCCCATTCTTGTGACATTGTCTTGTCCCTTGTAATTCATCCCCTATTTTTAATTATTCACCCTTCATTAATACATATTTCTATGGTCGGTAAGAATGAGACAAGAGAATTGATTGGCATGACACCCCTGAGGCATTTAAACCAGTCTGTTGCCTCCAGACTGGCAGCCTGTAATAAACTTAATGTTTCATGAATGGAGAACACAATAGTACTGTAAAAACAGCACCAAAGTTCATCTGTTGGCAGAAGCACAGCTTTTCTAAGGCTACTTTAAAGATCAAGTGGAAAGCTCTTTGGGAAGGTAAAATTGACACAATAATGTTAATTTTAAATTCAATCCATTATTTGCCAGGAATAATAAGAAAGCAGAACATAACAAAAAACTTCCGGGGAAGGAAGACTATGACTATACAAGAAATGTACAGAAAATATAAATATTTTTCCCAACCTTAAATTGGCAGGGCAGGATTATATAAAATGAGATCTATAAAGTATCATTCAGCTAGATGACACTAATAGGTTCTATATCTAAATACCATAATTTAAGAACAGTGCATACCTTGGGAATATAAAGTTGCTGATTGTTTGATGCATAATTGGTCATTGGCAAGAAATTCAGCATGACCTAGTGAGATGAGCTTACAGTGATCCATTATTTTTTCTCAATAGATTGTCTCCAGGAACTCTTTCAATCAGGATGAAGTGTAAGTCAGGGTCTGAGTCTTACATAATTGCAATAGCACAGTGTGGTACATAATGTTGAGTTGATCTCTGTGACGTAGTATTCAGCGGTCTACACCTGTTAAAACACAAGGGCCATCTCTGACACTTTGTGTATTCAGAGGATAATCCTCAGAACAAGAAAAGGATGTGTAACATATTTGTAAATGTAGTCACTCATATTATTTATAGTGCTGACACACACTGAAGCCTGAAGGTCTAGTCTGCTGACAACAGAAGAAACACTGGGACAAGTCATCCAGCCTATTTTCAACATCTACTTTAGAGTGAGATGAATGTTGCCCCAAAAGCTTCTGTTTCTGTCCCTGTATAAAGGCAGTGGGGATGGCTCACTTATATATGGTCAGCTCCAGGTGGATTGCACCTACAGTGATTTGAATGCAACGCATGCAACACACCAGAAACCAGAAATTATTCTAGGATCATAGGGTACTACAGAATAAGTTTGATTAGAGACTTAGTAACAGCAAATTTCATATGGACTCCTGGACCAATAAAATAGCAGTTTGTTTTGTGAGACTTGGAGACATTATCCAGATTTATTGGGTTGCCATCCAAATGTCCTAAGCCCCTTACCATCACTGCAGATCATATAACTCTTTCTGAAGTTCTTTTTTTACCAATAGTTTGACAACTCGCAGGTTTCTGCTACACAGTGAGGATATCAAGATGTTTGTAAAGAGTTGTCGCTGATGTCCGGATAAGCCAGTACTGAGAATCGGATGGAATAAGCATATAAAAGGATACTGTATTAAGGCTACCTGGTGCCACTCAGTTCTCAAACCCATTTTTACTGTTTTTTATAAGATTAAGAGCAAATCAGGCATTCTCAATAATTATGCCTGTTCTTTTGTACATTCCTGATGTAGCACTTACTGTTTATATTTTTCCCACCTTTTCTGTAAGCATTTTCTGACTTTGCAAGATAATAGTTTTGCTAACCTGGCTTTGTTGGTGACATATGTACCTAGAGCCATCACAAAACTTGCTAGCTTGCTTTCCTTCATCGATGTAGGTTCCATTCAGATGTGCTGGTCTCATCATCAACTCTGTGATATTCTTGTCACTTTGGTAGTCTCAGGGAAGAAGCAGGCACATAATTGAGGACAGCAGTCAGCATCAACACAGCTTATTCATGGCAGCTGAAATACAGTGCATAGAGGCAATTTTCACTTTTTGTATGTTTAAATAGCTGTGCAATCTTAAAGAGAGTATCTTAAAAACATAAACACTCTTGGTATCTTAAAGACTTTTATGCAGATGGGTAAATACAATAGTTCTTGCCATGCCTGCACTGTCCAGCTGGACTGGAGACAGTAACTATTGCTGAAAAGCCTGTACGAATTTGAAAATTCGTTTGTGCCATGTGCAATAATGGATATTAAGTGCTCTTTGGAGCAAGAAACCGGTGATTTTTCTCTTGACATTAAAAACGGAAATCATTATTATTACAAATTATATTAAATGAGCAGATTTACACTACACTAATGCAAGACGGTTTGGTGCATGGAAAAAAGAGGACTGTTCCATTAAGTGAGCTGATAAGTGGGCTTGACCATATATTTAAAGTACTGCTTGATTAATTTTTTCCCAATTACACAGTGAACAATGCTATCGCTACTTTGCATTAGAATCTTGCCAATTCTCAACCCAGTTGGAGACTTGCAGAGGTTTATTGAATTTTGTGAAATAATAAATAAATGAACAGGCATAATGGAAAGTCAAAGTTACTGCATCATAATGTATCTTTACTAGGAAAGTTATAATTTTGTTCTACCTTATTTTTATATAACTAATACATAGTATAATGTATAATAATATTTCATTCTATTGCTAATAGATGTTGGTAATCTATTGTCAAGATAATGAAGTCTTACTAATGAGACCTCACTCTAGCATCTGCTGTGTTATCTATAAGGACAGAAGAGACTGGCCTATAGACAGATACCTGTGATGATGTTTTCATATTTTCTAGATGTAAGTTAAGGGGTTTACTGCACACTAATTGAGATTTTGTCCTTGGTTATTTTCATGCTTTCCTGTTAAGAGAGTGACATACATGGTATTAAGAGATGTTTAGGGATCCAGCACACATTGTTCACACACTAAGGCCTGAGTAAGGCTTAAAAAGGGTGAGGGTCTGTGCTCAGCCTCCAGTAAGGAATTGCAGTGTCCCTGCTTAGCCCTAGGTGAAGACACAATAAAATACCACTGAATATTTTAGTACTGTTAATAACTAAGCTGAAACCACTGCTGACTAATATTATGGTAGCTGCTGTTTATCAACTGGGGCAGCTAAGTCACTTAATGCTTCTCCCATTAGAAAGGATTTGTGTGACCTTTTCTTTGAACAATATTAATCCATGCAGTGTTTGGAAAAAGCCTTTGCTATTATGGACAGAGGAAATCCATTCAGTTTGGGGAGGTGCCTTTGAAAGAGCATGTTTTCAGCTGTCTTCAGGGAAGCAGCAGACGGTGCTGCGTCTGCTAATGTTAGAAGGCAGCAGGAAGAGAAAGCACCCACTCTCTCCTACCTTGTTATTTACTGAAATTAGTCCAGTATCCACAGCAGAAATATACCTATGCTAAAAGCTATGGTATTTGGACAATACTTCATGAAATATACAGTAATAGAATCACTCTTCAAGTCTGCTTTGGAGGAAAAAAACCCTGATGTGCAAAGAGCTATGGTCAAAAGCATCGTTTAGGTTGGAAAGTGCAGCACTGGAATGCTAAGAAATAACAAATTTATGGTGTTTACTTATGCATTCATATATTGATTTTAATATGATCATATTGCCTTACTTAGGAAGCCTGTCTTGCTAACCCAACATCCTTTAATTTTTGAATTCAGCAAAAATAATTTCCTTCAGTGTAGTGTTTTGTTCATAGATTTGTGCTACTGAATACTGCTCTGGTAGTTGGCAAATCTTGAGCCTAATTTGAAGTCCCAAACGTACCCAAACAAATATACATATCAACACTATCCCTAATGGATACTTCCAGTGATCTAGTTTGTTTGTATTCCTGTGTATATTTCTAAAAGTAAAAAACTGTGCTTAATGACAATATCAAGAAGGCCTCAAACCTTTTAGCAAGAAAACCATTTAAAATAACCAGCAGTGATTACATCCTTTGTGTGTCATACGTTAATTTGTGTACAGGGTGATAGAAAAAAATATATAATTAGTACCTGTGGAGCCAGTTCTCAAAATGTAGGGATCATTAGTGACGTCTTTTTGTTGGTTCTTCTTCCAAATGGTGTTAGTATTTGCTTCTTGAGATGGTTTTATAAGAATTTTTTAAAAATGCTTTACGTTTTTTATGATCTTGCAGAAGTAATTGTCAGTCATTAAAACAAAAATGATCTCACCAACAAAGATGATTAAGGGATTGGAACATCTCCCTTATGAAGAAAGGCTAAGAGAGCTGGGACTCTTTAGTCTGGAGAAGAGAAGGCTGAGGGGAGACCTTATCAATGCCTATAAGTATCTCAAGGGTGGGTTGAAGGAGGAGGGAGCCAGACTCTTCTCAGTGGTTCCCAGTGACAGGACGAGGGGCAACGGGCACAAGTTGGAACATAAGATCCACTCGAATATGAGAAAAAACTTCTTCACAGTGAGGGTGACAGAGCCCTGGAACAGGCTGCCCAGGGAGGTTGTGGAGTCCCCTTCTTTGGAGATTTTCAAGACCCGCCTGGATGCAGTCCTGAGTAGCATTCTCTAAGCAATCCTGCTTCAGCAGGGGAGTTGGACTAGATGATCTAAACGGTCCCTTCCAACTCTAAAAATTCAGTGAAATTCAGTGAAAATGCTAATGGAAGAAAAGGAAAGACAGGGAACATTTCAGCAAAATTGATCCGCACTTCTGAGAGCTTGCAGTTTTGAAAAGAACTAAAAAAACTTAGTGTAAAAATAAACTAAATAGTGTGAATTTTATGAACTTTGGATCTGATTCTTGTTCCTTGTAAGTAATAATGTAGGAGTAACTTCAAAAAACTTCAACTACTCCTACCATTTAGATAGAAAAAATCCGATTTAATTTGATTGTAGACCACAGCAAAAGACAGTCCATCAATGTCAGTGCAAATTGTTGGGTTTTCATAGATCATGAGAAATTGTGCAAATAAGGAGTTAAAAACATATTTTCTAATTTCTTTAGAATTCTTCTTGATGTCAGCTGTAGTCAGAAATAGGCACCGTATTTTTAAATGGAGTAAGATTTAAGAGGCTTATCTGCATGTTTAGAGCCCAGAGAATACAATAAAATTGTTGTAATAGCAATACTACATTTTAAAAAGTTTCAATTTTTGAATTTGTTTTAACCCAAATTTATGTGCTGATAATGTTCTTTTACATGGACCCACATAATTGACTTACCAATATTTTTGGATCTCAAGTTACAGATATAAATGTTCATAAATCCTTATTTTTATATAAGCATGATACAATTTTCACAGGAAATAATAGCATAAGGTTATGAAAATTTACAGCTAACCAATAATGCCAAATTATCAAATATCTAAAAGAAAATTTCACCTTCTATTGCAAGATGAGAGTTTTAACTGCGTCCTCAAGTAATAAATTGTAGTGCTTTTGGAGATATGAGTTTTTATGTAATGTAAATTTTCTTCTGATGTTAGGAGCAGGGACAGTGTAAACTGTTGTGGTAAAACTTTCCAGACCTTTTGTCACATACTTGCAATATTAGCAGTCACCTCCTGCTCCCTGCTGCAGTTAATCATAGACTATCTCAAACTGGAAAGGACACATAAGCGTCATCAAGTTCTCGCAGGACTACCTAAAACTAAACCATGTGAGTATGAGTGTCATCCAGATGCTCCTTGAACTCTGACAGGCTTGGTGCTATGACTACTTCCATGGGTAGCCAGTTCCAGTGACCAACCACTCTCTCAGTGAAGAACCTTTTCCTAATGTCCAGTCTGAACTTCCCCTTCATCCCATTTCCTCGTGTCCTACTGCTGGTCACCAGAGAGAGGAGATTGGTATCTCCCCCTCCGCTGCTCTCCTTGAGGAAGTTGTAGACTGCGATGAGGTCAGCCCTCAGCCTTCTCTTCAGCATGCTGAACAAACTGAGCGACCTCAGCCACTTCTTGTGTATCTCACCCTCAAGGCTTTTCACCACCTTAGTCACCCTCCTCTGGATGCACTTTAACAGTTTGATGCCACACAGTGAATAGTCTGCAGTTGACTCAGCTGGGAGGTTCTTCTGCTCCAGATGGAAGTTTTTAATGTTCTCCTGTTTTTGGGGGAAGAAAAAAAAGTTAAATGAAAGTGAAAATTTTGCCTTTAATAATTACCCTTTTTTTAATAACACAATAGGCTGATGTTGTGGCAATTTTAATGAATGTAGAAGTCTGTGCAATTAAGAAATAGTAGAAGATGCTCCGTGAAGCATAGAATCCCCACAGGTGTCAGAGTTTGCAGTCCTTGCAGCGTGATGTTGTGTGGATGGTAAGGTAGGTGTTGGGATCCAGCCAAGTTCTTTAACTATGAAACTGAAAGGGATCTGTTGCTGATCAAGCCACACTCACTGCAGCTGTGCAGAAGTTGCACAGCCTTTGCTTTTTCATGCAAAGATGAGAAGTGGCTGAGGCAGATGGAAAAGGCCATGTATTTTTTCAGCCTCCATAATCAAGTAAAATATTCCAAAGACTGTATTCTCAAAAAGCCAGGCCACTTAAGAAAATATTTGATTACAGGTTCTCTCTGGCTTTTAATGTTCTTTCCCACCCTTCCCTCTTTAGAGGCAGCTCTGTAACAACAGATTCTGCCTCAGCAGCTTGGCTGCTATTTGAAAGGTGAGTGAACTCCCTAATTAGGGGAACACAATTTCTACTTGCTGCTCTTCAGCATGACTAGGGAAAGCAAAAAGTAAACAGAGTACAGGTGCCTGATCACCCATGTGATCTATGATGTGAAGCGTTATAATGAGAAGAGAGCTGGGTTGCAAGGGAGATGTCCTGGACCTTTTAATTATATCTCATGCATCAAATTGTAGTTCTGTTGTCAGGGAAACTACTTTGCCTCTCTCTGTTCTGAATCACTGCCACTATGAAGTCCTGTGGATTGCAAGGAGAAAATCCAGAGAACGATCCAAAGAATACATTATTAAATAGCTTTAAATTAATATTAATAACATTGATTTGTCTGATTTGGCATTTACCTATCTCCAGGTAGTATTATTTTTCCAACTTCCATAGTTTTCAGAGTCTGTCACTTCTGAGAGCTCTGAAGTTTGGTCCTTGTTATTAGGAATGGGCTATCAAGAAATCATTTGGAGTGGCCAGAGAATGCAACTATGGCATGTTCATAGCTAGAAAGTTAGGGTTTTTCTGTGACCTTGTAGAAATCCTTTTCCTCACATTCCTAAAAACGTTGGATGCCTCAGGTTTTGGAGGTCCACTTGAGATGTCTATTGCCAGTGTTACATGGTAATAAGCAACATGTGTTCTGAAAGTAGATTAACAGACCATAAAGGCAAGCTTTATTCAGTCAGAAGCTTCTAAGCAAAGCTAGGTCAGTTTTTAGTCAGATTTAAGAAAGAATGTTAAGACTCAGAATCTGAAGACTTGCCTGTTATTATCATCAAGTGTGGAGACACCTCAGTGTCAGTGTCAGCTTCCAAAAATTAACATTCCAATGCCTTCCTTTTTTTGAGGTTTAAGCATTCATAATCCTCATTCAGGATCATGGGATTTAGGAATGGTTCAATATGCCTAACTGTCTCTGAGTCTCCACAAAAATCTAAAGAACTGAAAACAAATCAATGCATCTGAATGTTTAAGCCTTAGTCCCTTTTTTTCTTATGTCATGCATTTATTATA
>KZ506506.1:89287-101963 GCA_002844005.1 Limosa lapponica baueri
GTATTTTTAACTTGAGGCAGATTTTTAGATGAGGCTAGGACTCAAAATTTAACAAAGATTATTCTTTGAAAAATCTTGTTGCTATTCCTAAGAGTTTCCTCCAAATTCATTGCAATAAACACTCTCTACCATATATCCTTCAGGGGCGTTTATTTCAAACTCTAACAGAATCTGTAAGTTTTGCATAAAAAAAGCCTTCTCAGTACCATGTTTCTAACTTAACACAGTGTGCAGCTGAGACCAATACAGTTATTTATCTTTTAGGCACATGCGTGCAAATCCCTTCTGTCTATCGAGGATCAGAGTTCTACATCTAGAAGCTCACAGCTCATGCAACAGGTACTGGGTAGGAAATGTGGCATCCCTGGACTCTTTGCTTTAGTAGCATGAAGGAACTACTAATAAGATCTTGAAGGGATTAAAAAGCCTTTCGGAGAGGGAGAAAGTTGTTTATTTCAAACAATTATCTTGTGATCAGTATTTCTGCTACTGGAAATGGAATTCCTCAGGTAGTTTGCTTGGCAGTACACAAAGTCATAACGAACAGATCAGAATAGCACAAGTTTATGTTTCAGGACTGAAAGTGTTCAGAGGGGCTCTGAACCTTATAAAAGTATGTGAATAACTTTTTTCATCAATAGCAAATTTAAAACAATTTAAATCACATAACAGTAAATCCAAAATTATTATTGCCCATTTATTTTTGTCAAATTCAAAAGCTGATAATCTTCATAGGTTCTGCAAAACAGTTTTCATTAAGAAATGGGAACATTTTGGTTTTGAGTTCATATTTTTTTTCAAAGGAAATTGAAAGAAAATTTCACTTCCTACATAGAAGTTTGCTATATAGTGGTATAAAATAGCTGCATAAAAAGAGAAAGAAATGCATTCAGAACAACTGAAAAAAGGACCCAAGGCATATGCATTGGATTGCCAGATCAATGGCATCAATTTTCTCCTATCCAGGATATCTTCTTTAGTTCCTGAAAGAGATTTGAGTAAAGTGAAGAAACAATAAAAATCAAACTGTTAAAGACTGCTTACAGATATCAGTTTCAAAGTCAGTCTAGTAACCAACAGAACTGCCTTTGGTCTGAGCTGGCTGAAGCAAATGGAATGCTTTTCTCCTACCTGTACCTTTCATACTAAAAGTATATGAAAGATCAGTGTGAATGTATCCTTTCTTGATGGTGAGGATGAGTGAGGACTCAAACTGAAATAAAGCTAGGCCTGTAAGGTCTTTGCCAAGAGTTGGATTTTCTCTCTTCTAACATCATGCACGAAATCCACAGTTCAAAGCTTTGTTTTTCAGAATTCTTCCTTCAAATCCATCCTCAGGTATACCTCATCCTATCCCCATTAATACCTTTGAATTTGGTTTGAAAGAAGCAAGTTTTGGACCATAAACTTATTCAATACACATTACAGTAATGGAGCTGTATACCACCATGCATTTTACTGGCTCATGGTCTCCTGCAGTTGCTAGCTTCCCTCTCTGCCCTGACATCCTGGCTTCTCTCTGTTGGAAGGTGTTTCAAAGGCTATGCAAGGGATGGGTAGTCTCACAGCTACTTGTCCATTGGTTGAATGTGATGGAGCACTTTCTACTCTTCGACAACAATTCTGAGTGTAGGAGAGCAAAGCTGGGGAACACAGTGTTGGGTTCTAACCTATTTTCTGCTTACTAAGTCTCCTCACCTTTTTAGAAGATCTCAGAGCAACTTTCCACAGCTACCTTGTTCTTGTGCATGTTCACTTTCCCTGAGCCTTATTGCTGATGAGAAAGAAGGACGCTGCTGTTGCCTTTACAGAGGACCTCTTTTCTGAGAGATCTCTACCCACTGAAAAGCAGACATAAAGGTCTTACTCCAGCCCTAGAGTGAGCTGGTATCATCTATGAAAGGAGTGTCCTGTGTGTCTTTCTGTCTGCCCACTGATGTCGTATAGCTTTTAATGCAAACTTTAAAATATGTAATGTATAGCGTTAAATATAAAAATGGCCATAGAGGAACCTGCAGCCACCATCTTTTGTGGTTTATAAAAGAGAATAAACTACTTTATATGTTAATTTATTGTTTTCAATCCTTATTACTCATCACAGAAGACTGAGTAGTCTCATGGTTCTGCTTTAACTAGTGAAAAGTAAGTTAATTCATCGCTTTATCTGTGCCAGTTGCATACTAAAATGCAGGCATGAGAGAAGTAACTAAAAGTATTTTTTTCTGTCATGGGAGTATGACTCATGCACTCTTATCTGCGCCCACTATCTTGCCAACCTTTTTCGTTAAAAATCCTCCAGGGAAAAAAGATGAATGTATAAAGACCTCTGAAGTTTTTAGTAAAATGCTCATGATCATTGTCATAAAAAATATAATCATTTAAAGTTTGTGTGCAGGGGAAAAAAAAGCCAGTTATTTTTATTCAGTATCTTGTGCACTTCACAGTGCCAAGCTCATGTGCTAATTGTTTTTAGGGTTTTTTTTTATCCCCTTGGTATTTTTAGCCTTTTCAGGAAGGAACAATGAGGTTTTGTTACTATGGGTAGGCATTGGGCATGGACCTGACATGTTTATCTTGGGTCTTCTGGCTTTCAAAAATCCTTTTATCTCTCTGTTTTTCAGTTTCTTAACTGAAAATAAAAAAAAAAGGGGGGGGAGGGGGGAATCATGATACTACTTTGATAGCTACTAATGAAAAGTATAACATTATGAGTAAGTATTATTAATTTTTCCCCATTAATTCTTTTTAGGAGTCTTTTTGCTTAAGAATTGTCAATGAACAGAAGGGTTTTATTCAATGTGTTTGTTCAAAATGATATGCCGTGTAGAATATATGAAGAATCAGAGACCTAAGGAAAATTTATGAACAGTTCTTGCTGTGTTTGCTTTTCAGATGCAGTCTGTTTCAGTTTCCTCCAGACATGGTAACATGATATTTTAGTGAAAGGCATTTGGCTGAGTTTGTAGATTTGGTCCTGCAGCAGTGACAAGTGGTATATCTAAAATGCTAGGACTCTCTAGGAATAACTTGCTTTATTATACTCATTCTTTATAAAATCTTAAGTGATTTAGGAACACAAATATTGCTGATTTTCAGTGGGAAAAAACCCCACAGAAATCACTTGGGTAATTTTGGAGACCTCACTCCTGCAGTATAGTCAAAAAAGCAAGCAATATATTTTAAGCTGTTACTGAAATATATCTGGCAATGTGTCTTTCTCCAGGGTACGACACAATGGCCGCTCTGGCCTGCTCTGTAAAGGCCTTCCATAGTCAAGACGCTCCATGCCTTTGTGTGGCAGTTGCATCTCTTGTCTATATTACTCCTGTAGTCTATGAAATATTTGAGCAGTCTATTCTTTTGTGTAATGTCTTGTGCATTGTAACTCAAAGCTGGTCTTGCATATGATATTATTAAAAAAAAATAAAAATTAATAGGATACTGTGCCAGGAGTATTCAGTGGGAAAAGAAATGTTTCTATTCTCAACTCTGACATGGCGTTTGTAGGTGTCTGTCTTCAGCTGTCTTTCAGGCACAAAAAGCTGATCAGTCCCGGCATCCAGTAACATTCGCTGGCCTGATTGCACATGAAATGCATCTGTACAGGTGTGTCCTGAAATAGATTAGCTTGTCTGGAGGGAGTTTACTGGGATATTATTTTCTATTTTTGTTTTGTACTGCACCGGCATCAGCAAAAAAACGTAGATCTTACCTGCAGCATATGATGTAGCAGCTCTCCAGATAAGCCAGGCAGGCTCATTCTGGAATACTTAGTTAAGCCCTAGGCTGCACTCCCTTCACATCAGCAAAAGTGCTGGGGGCTTGGGTGCTGCCAGGTCAGTCCTCAGTCACTCAGGGTCTCTGCAGTACACTCCCTTGTGCACTGTGCATGTGCTGCGGATCCTTTTATCAGGGTGTTTGGTGCACCTTTGCTTTATGGAAACCTACCAAATACTCCCGTTGTTTTTACCCAGTTGCTGTTCATGGAGAGTTTCTTGGAAGTACGGTGGAAGGTAGATAACAAAGTAGGTGAGAAGGCAGAAGAGAAGCTGTTTGTTGGTTTAATGCCTCTTAACTAATGGAAAAGTATTTCAATCTTGCTAACATGGTAAAAGTGCTGAAGAAAAAGAATATTAATGAAATGCTTGAATTTATTATGTTCTTCAAAATGTAAAGTTGTATCAAGAAAAAGAGGCCTTGCTTTTACTCTTACTGAAAAGGGGTCGTGATAGCTAATATATCTAACCTATATGTGTGTCCTGCCATCTGAAGTTAAACCTGACTTAGTTGCCTGCCTCTCAACTCTATTGTTACAGTGATGTTTCGTCTGAAAGAACATACCAATACTTATGCCCCCCTAGCCACTGCTACATTAATGTATACATATTTAATGCATTTATTCTTGCTTTATGCACCATTTGTTGAAATTTGAGTAGTCTCTCGGTCACTTCCGAATAACTTTATGGTAATGCCAGTTCAGAGCTGAACATCTCTGTTCAAGATGGACAATGGTTACCTCCCCCTCCCCAGTTTATTACTTTCTGTACTAAAATTTTTGGAAAAGAGGAAGGCCAACCTGCTGCTGACTCTTTAGATTATGGAACACATAACTAGGGAAGCTTTCCTTGCTAAATTTCCCTACACAGAAAATCTTGGTACCTGTACATGAAAAATTGTTCTTAGTAAAAGTCGGATTGAAACTGGCATATACCCAAGAAGTATCTGAGGAGTCGCTTTTTTTCCTAGAGTTTTATATGACTACATGTATTATATAACTAAAGTTGGAGAAAATGGAATGTTTTTGTTCTTTATGTCTTCTTATAAGCAGCACAACACTGCACCTGCTATCTTTTCTGCCGTGTTTCTTGCATGCTGTCCCCTAGCCCTGTAGTCTCCTTCAGCATCACTACGATTGAGATTCTTCCCCTTATTGAATGAATTGCTTTTTCATTAAAAAGGATTCTTGTCACTTTTTAAAAATAGTTGTCAGTAAATAAATGTTTCTACAAAGTGCTACACACTTTTTAATCTTACAGAGATATTTAATATTATGGAAAATCTTCTGAGGTAATGTTTGTAAATTATTTTACTGATACTTCCCATTCTATGGAAAGTAAACTTTCTAATACACATAGTAAAAAAAAAAAGGGTTGACAGCTGCTTTGTCTGTGATGAGAACACTTTTCTGAAGGAAAAAATGTCGAACTGCTTGAAGATATTGGGGGATTTCCCTATGAGTCTATTAGAATCACTCCATGCAAAAATTAATTGCAGTACTGCATTGTTGACTTTCCAGATGGTTTTCATTTTATTGAAAAGTATCCTCCAACCGTCTTGGCATTGTTCCAGACAAGAAAAATATTTTGAGCATTGCTGGAAGAACAAATTACTGTGAGTTAAACTGGACTGTAGTTTATAGCACGTAGATACTTACAGTACCCGGTGTGCTTGCTTTTATCCCATGGTAAATGCAAGGTAGTTCAATGAAATTAGGGTAGGCAAACCCTACACTGTAGAAAAAGAGCACACACAGAGACTGCTTTTAGCAGAGTAGCTGACATGCTGTAAAATTACAGCCGAGCCTGCTTCCTGATAACTCATGTAGCTATTACATGTAGCCATTCCCCTATTTGCTCTGTATCATCATAATTTTCAGTGTAGGCTATATATCTTACTTATCAAGATTTATGGCCACTGATTTGACAACACTTACATATTAAAGAGCATAGTCTGTGTAGAGTATCTAAGACAGACAAGTCAGGCCACAACAGGGTTGATTTAACACTTTGAGATTAATTCAAAGAGAGTATTACTGAACATATAGGGCTATATGACCAGTATAAAACCTAGGAAAACCAAGTAACTTTCCAATCAGGAAATATGCGTTGCCTGTGTCATGGTTTCAGTTGGGATAGAGTTAACTGTCTTACTAGCAGCTGGTATAGTGCTATGTTTTGGATTTGGGATGAGAGTGATGTTGATAGCGCACTGATGGTTTTGGCTGTTGCTAGGCAGTCAAGGTCTTTTCTGCTTCTCACACCACCCCGCCAGCGAGTAGGCTGGGAGTGCACAAAAAGCTGTGAGAAGACAGAGCCGGGACAGCTGATCCCAACTGACCAAAAGAGTGTTCCATGCCACATGGCATCATGCTGAGCATATAAAGCTGGGGGAAGAGGAACAAAGTAGGAGACGTTCAGAGTTCTGGCATTTGTCTTCCCCAGTAACTGGTATGCGGGATTGAGGCCTGTTTTCCTGGAGATGGCTGAACACCTGCCTGACAACGGGAAACAGTGAATTAATTACTTGTTTTGCTTTGCTTAAGCGTGCAGTTTTTGCTTATTAAACTGTTTTCATCTCAACTCATGACTTCCCTCACTTTTACTCTTCTGATTCTCTCCCCCATCCCACTGCAGAGAAGTAAGCATCGACTGCATGGTTCTAATTGCTGGCTGGGGTTAAACCATGACGTTCTACTAAATGCAGGGATATGAGAGACAACTAATGCTAATTGTGGAAATAAATCAATAAATTGTTTTATTATGTTTTAACTTGTTCCATTAATTCACTAACAGTAATAGTCCTGCTCCTAATGTTGAAAGCTGTGTGGCATCCAAACCTAGGCAGAGTGCTTTCTTGGGCTTTGTGGAAGCCCCTAATGAAGATGGTACCTCTTCAGCGTGCCACAGAGTAAGACTTCTTTGCATGCCTTCTGAGCCATGGATGGGACAAGGTATTACATGAAAGTTTAGGAGTCAGCTTTAGGATTTACAGTCTGCCCCTACTGGGCTGTGTCGTTCCAGCACTGAAATCTGTTCTTTTTTGGGTACTGATGCTCAGGCAGTGCCACTGACTGAGACACCAGTCAGATGAGATTCAGAAAAGATTGGCAGGGCTAAGAGAGACAATTTAGGGGAGAATGGTGTTAAATGGGATATTCTGGAGATGAGCAAGGAAGGAAGTGACCCATTCTGAAACACTCAGATCCCCATTGCAACGGGAAGTAAATATCATAGCAATCTTAACAAGCCAGGCTACAGGTATTCTGATATTTATAAATATCCAAAAAAGCTACAGAAAGATACTCAGAATTGAGAAGATAATATGTTTAAGGCTGTCTAGGAGTACATCTGTACTATCAAATAATATTAGTCCCTGGTTTATTCCTGGTTCCCTGATTTTCCACACTTCATATATATAATTTCATGCTTGAGATGTCTTTTTGGACTGATATGTCTTGCCCCTCTGAGACAGAATTTGGAGGCGTGTTATCACTGAGGACAGACTCTGACCCATACTGTGGGGAGAGGACACCAGAGCAACACCCTTCGCCAGCACAGCCCTCCAGCTCTCTTGCATGAGACCTTGTACCCCCAGACAAACTGATTGCTCCTGCCCCGTGCCCCATGTCATGGTGAAACAGAAGCACTGTTCCAGTGGGCAGCAGCCCAGCCCTCACATTATTTCAGACACTTTGAATTGAAGAATTAATAATTGAAATAGTAATTGCTAGGGCCAGGGACTCACCACAAAGGGCCCAGGGGACACCTGGGCAGAGTCCCATGCTGTGTGGATGCACCCTGTCTCATCTAAATGGAGCTTCCCCTGAACAGTGAGGCTATGAGCCATTCACATCTATCCTGTTTGTACAAGATCAGCATAAAGCTGCAATACGTACAACCTAATTTGTCCTCCTTATATGTATGTAATGATACAGTCTTCAAATATTATTTTCCCTTTTTCTAGCCAAGAGTAGTCCTAGGCTGTTGTGGACTTACTACTTTCCAGGAATGGAAGTATATTTTTTTCTGGGGAGTGCTAGAAGTTGAGAAGAACAAAAGTGTGTTTGGTGAGAGCAGCCATGTGGGAAGTGAAGAAGAGTAAAAACAGAGATGGCAATCTCTACAGTCCTTTTAGTGAAGTTCATAATAAAACATGTCCTAATGGAACTGAAATAATCGCACAAAAATTGAGCAGTTTAAAAAAAAAAGATTGGCCCATATGTAATTTTTTAAGCATTTTTGACAAGATAACATGAAAGCAGACAGCTTCTGAAACTAAAATTACATCAAAAAACAAGTATGTATCCGGATTGTTGTTTTTTAACTTTTTCTAATACCTCTGGCATTATTCAGTGCAAGAAACCACCTACTATTATTACATCCCATACAAATATTCATTAAATATCTCTATTTTAAGATTCAGCTTCCTAGAGTAAAGCTTTTTATATCAAATTGTTAAACTCCTACACTGGAGACTGTTTGGATGCTTTGTAGTTTTATTTACATGTAGCCTAAAATCTGACATCCACAGTTCTGTGGGCTTGCCTCATACTATGTTCCTCTAAATTGAATTCAGGATGCATAGTTTAGCAGAGCCCTTTGACTTTGAGATTTTGTTTCTCATAATGTAACTGGGGGGGAGGGGGGGAACAAAAACATGCGTGCTGCAGTCAGAAACTTATGTATAAGACTCCTACCTCCGCACTACTTGTAATACATTTTAAAATGAATTGTTCTTATTTTGTCCTCTGAACCTGTGCTTCAAAAGCAGCTGTGATTTACAAGATATTTTAGATGGAAAATGTGTTGCCTGCTCCCTTGCAGCCTGTGATTTCCGTCTTCCTTTCTACACCCTCTCTGCATAGGTGCAGTTCACTGCACAGGCAGACTAAACCTCTCTCAGTGCTTTCCCACATACCTGCTATTATCGCGTATTCCTATTTTTACTGACTGTCTCCGCACTCTCTGAATTCTAGCAGTCTTCTTACTGAACCTGACTGAGACATTCAGTTAATCTTTGCACAAAAGAGAAGGTGGAGCCAAGTGTTTGAATGCAGCCATCAGCCTGCATGATTCCTACAAGCTCCAGGGGCTAATTTTCTCTTACTCTAATCTGAGGCTTCCTAAACCTTTTCACTAAAAGATTTGCTGGCTTGTAGAAATGAAAGAGAAGTGATTTTTCAGAAGGTCCCTGTTCAGCGCTGTCTGTGTATTCTCAGTTCTTAACACTGGAGATTTTCCAGTTGCAGAGCAGTTAGGATTTCTGTGGTAGAAGAAACGAGGTTGTGAATGCAGTAGCAGTTGCAAGACTACAGAAATTACATATTTTTCTCCTTGCTGAGCAGCAGCAGAAATAATCTATTGTTGCCCCCATGTCGAATTGCAGCAGATGTTGGGGCTTTACAGTACATCAGGTTTTTAGCTGAAAAGAAATTAGTTACACAGACTTTGAAATATTTTCTGTTGGTCTATTGCTATTCGTAACATGTAAACAACCATGCTTACCTTTGACAGAGAGGATAAAAACAAGCAGTATCATATTCAGGCATTTTTTCCAGAAGGAAATCCAGCTCAGATTTCATTGTATAAGAAAAAGTATTTCCCATAAAAAGGCTCTATTTTATGTTATTTTTCAATCTCATCTGCTTCTACAGTTTTCCCTATTCACAGTCATCACTGGTAAAGCTGCATGCCCACTACTGGACAGCAAAAATAAAATACAAATCAGCAAATAATTTATTTATTGAAAAATGCCATTTTAGAATTGACAGAATTTATAATCAATTCAGGCTAAATTTACTGAAAAGTTTCCCATTTCAGGTGGAATAAAAATTAAGCATTTGGAGTGTAAACAGTGCCTTAACAATTTAGCAAATGCTGAAATTAACTGGAATCTTCCATAAAAAACATTACCAGCATTTCTGAAATCTTACCTTGGGTTCATATAAGTTAATGGCCAAGGAAACAGAAATTACTATGTGTGGGAGTGCTCTTACCTCTCATTTTTCACTCTCTGTTATGTTAGAACTCTTAAGGGTTGTCCTTATTCTTACCTAATGATACTTTTCCTCTCTGCATAGAATATGCAGGTATGTATTGAGTCACTATAACTTTATGATAGCCTTGTGAAGGGGAATTTGAGTGAAAGTCCTCTATATATTCCTGGAGTATGTCCCAATTACTTGAGAAACTGCTGGTTTTTTGTTTTGTACCAAAAGACTCCAAAATGTTTCCACTGAAGTAAGAGAATAGTTAATGTGTAAATGATATTGATGAACAGGAAAAAAAAAAAAGATATTTTCCGTTATGTCAAAGGCAATGTTACTGTTAACAGACACATTCTAGTCATAAAAGTCAACCCTCTGTTATCTATCATACTGTTTAAAAGTAAAAAATGTAAGTTTGCAGATGAGTGCAATAAAGATTTGGATTTAAAATGCCTTTTAATAAAATGCATTTTGCAAAGCTAAAATTGTTGCTCTAGTCTAAGGAAACACATGCTTTGTGAAATTGATTTAAAAATTAATTTTTTTCTGTATTTAGGTAGAAGTTTTTGAATGCACAAAGGAAACAGGATGAATCAGATTAGAATAACCTTCTTAACTGTCATTTTTCTCCCTTTTGAAGAAGACACTTATATACTGTTTCATCTTTGTCAACTCTACTTACTTCCAAGTGTATTTTCCTAATATTAGTACTTCCAAATTGTTTTCACAAAGTTACTCTAGGCTGCTTATAAGAGAAAATTGTAGCTTTTCTGTTATACAATTTTTCTGTAATATAAATTACCATCGTTCTCTGATAATATTTGAATAATGTTCTATGTTACAGGAACCCACCAATTTTACAGAAAAAGATCTCCAGTCTAGACACAGTTGTCCCTATAGTGTGCATCTGGTTACTCACTGGGTAACTCCATTACTGCCAAAAATGCAAAGTAAACATATTTGTGTCCCATCTATATGCGAAAATAGAGTTTTGCTGGGGTTAACACTGTTGTAAGCTTCTGCCTCAATACTAAATACAGTCTAGATGACCTTCTACATTACTGTTGTCACTCAAACAGAAGCTCAGATGGCAGAGAACATATTTCAAAAAAGATAATTTTAAGCAGGTACAATAACCTGGAATATGAAGCTTTTTCAGTTCCAGTTATATTAAAATGCAGGGAAATAGAAGACGTGTCAGGGTGCATTTCTTTACCTTCACACCTAGGCCTGCCCAAACTTCCCTGGGAAGTACAGGCTCCCCAAACTGATGGTGGCTGTTACCCAAAGCATATTGAAATTAGAGCTACTTGAGGCAGAGTTTCAGAATACAGAAGCAGCTGGACCTGACTGGGGCTAGGAGGTGGGGAGGGGGATTAGCAGGCAATTTTTGTGTCTTCTGTAATAGCTGTGACAATGAGTGAGGCTTCATCCTACAGGCCATTTTTACTTTATCTTTTCTCCTGTGCTACATATCTCCCCCCTAACATTATCATCTTTTATCACACCTTTAAGATTCATCTCACTGGCACAAAGCTTTTGGATCATGGACCTTACATCCATAATTGATTGCTCAACGGGCCATCTGTGACTTCTTTCTTGCTAAGATAGCTAAAAATTCAGAATTCAGTTCCTTGACTTTCATTTTTATTCCTACCACTTTCTGAAAGAGTTTCTGACAATTTCTTCTCATTGATCTCTGTGCTGTCCGTATTCATTTTACAGCTATATGGTGTAATTTTACTAAATAATCAAGGAGAGCTAGATCTTTTCTTCTACCTTCCCTTGAACATCAGACTAAAAAATGCTGCGCTGTTTTTCTACACTTGCTTATACTTGGTGCTTTAACGTGCCAGCTGAACATTAACACTGCATCAAAAACCAGCATGCCTACTTTTGTGGGATATTATTTTTTATTACGCAAGTACCTAGAAGACATGGCAGAGACCAGAATATCATGTTGCAGGCACTGTATGTGCAAATATGAAAAGCCAATTGCTCCTGTAATTTCAGATTTCAGACTTTTAGACTTTCAGAATTTATCACCAGCTAAGGACAGGCAATAGGTAATATAGGTTCCCCAAACCATGACCTCTGTTCTGGGGAGGATGTGCTACTTCACTTGGAAGTTTTTAAGGCCTTGCTTTTCTCTGTGAGAGACTCCCCTGGCTTTTGAGGGGCAGGTGTGAAGGGATCTGGCCATGGCACAGCACATCAGACTGCAGGCATCGCCACCGTGCCGCAGCTCCACCTGCCATTGCCGTTCCTCCAGCAGCCACTGCAGTGGCCCTCCTTAGCGTGAGACATGGTAGTAATACAGTGCATGACCTTCCTTAGGTGATCATTTTAACAGTATGGATCATTAGGATGTCTTTAATTTCTCTTACTTTGAATTAATCAAGAAGATCAGCATTTCACTGAGTTGTCATTAATACCTAGAAACGTTGCACGAATTTACTGAATAATGTATCAAGTGCAATTTCATACCTGAGGGAGGAAAGGTTATTTCTTTCCTCCATAGAGGAAAGAGGATCTTACTTGACTTCTTTTTTTCTGTGGCCATTTTATGTTCCACACATTGTACTCTTTGCAGAGATAATTAAATGATCTATTACAAATATGATTTGCTTTGGTGCCTTTTTGGTTTTTGTTTTGAGGTGGGTTTTTTTGTGTAATGCAGGATGAAAAGTTTGATAGCAGGTGATACAGACTTTCAAAAAGAGACAAAACTGTAAGTGCTAATCTCAGTTCATAATAGGATCGCTCCACCCACCCAAAATCTGAGAAGTGTAGAAAATTGGAAGAAGTGTCCAACAGGATTGTGTGATTAGTAACAACTGCAGGCTCTCACTTCCTCTCTGATTTTATCCTATCTTCCTTCTTATATACTATTAGCAAAAAATCTGTGAC
>KZ506506.1:102604-115084 GCA_002844005.1 Limosa lapponica baueri
ACTTTCTTTGGCCATGAAATGAACCGTGTGCTGTCAGCTTCAGATCAAATAATCACTGGGGTTTTTTCCCCCTCCCATCCTTGCTTTTTCAGGCTGTTTCAGAATAGACCCATGTTATGCCTTTTTAAGTTATGCTCAGAATATGTACAGTTATACCCAGTCATTGTAAACTTAATTCAGACCAGCTGAAATAAACATAGCCCATGTTAGGAGAAAACTTATATAAATGTTTTGTTAACCCAATGTTTCACCAATTTCAGACAAAATGCAAAACATTTGCCCAGTTGAAGATAGAGCATAGCAACTTTGTGGTAATCATAATACTCTGCCTCCTTAAAGTATCATCATATATATAGGCCATACATGCAAAACTACTGGAAGAGCTGAATTTGAAAGATATTATGGTTGTATCTTTACCGATATGTAAAGACTGTTACTGTGAGACCGGTGCTGATGCTCATTAACAATGTCAGTACATACAGAAGAGCCTCTCCCATCCTCACAGAGCATCTGTTAGTGGTCCAGGGATGGAGGGGCAGCTTGCTGTTGCAACTGCCATCTGCTCTACTTTTGTGAGCAAGAATGTCACAGTCCTATGTTGGCTTAGCTGCCAGATCCACATCCAGCAGCTGCCTGATTTTAAAGCACCTATCTCTTTGTAGAGGCTAAAGAATATTGGTAAGCAACAACAATAATTTGAGAAAACGTGCAAAATGAGCAAAAAGTTTAACTGGAAAGGATTTTCAATCTTGTTTGGACCCCCAGAACTGAAAAAAACAAAAAGGAGGGATTCTCTTTAAAAGCCTTGTAATGCACTCTTGAAAGGATAGAGAAAAGCATACTTTTATTGGTTTCTGTTCCTGCTGCTGAATACAATTTCCACTTTATGACAGTAGAAAACTATGTTCATAAAATTGACTTTCCACAAAAACCAAATCTACAATAGATTTAGTTTATGGAGAAAGGAAAGGACACACAAAGCTCAAGCTGATGTTGTGAAATGTACTTGACTGAGGGTACTCCATCCCTTTTTTAAAAACAAAAAATCTACACCAAAATGTAGCTAATCTACACTGCATTAAAATATATACTTCCTCACTCTCACACAAGTGGCCGTTTATGTCTTGCTTCTCCAAGAGTACTTAGTAGTGCAGCACCATGGCAAAATCTCCTATTATGAAGACTTCATTTTTATTTTTTCCAGTGATGGTACCAATGCATCATAAAATAGTATCATAATTAAAAACTAAACTTGTGTCAGCAGCATAAAAATGAATGAAGAACACACTGATGCAAAATACATTTGTTTTGTTTTTATTACCTTACTAATTTATAAACCATTAAAATGGTTATAGCTGACTTTCTTAATATGTGAACTCACAAGGTGATTCTGTACTAACAACAGTAAATAGAAATAAATATCAGGAAATTAATAACTAGAATGAAGAAAACAGCTTTTAAAATCTGGGATGATTTATCTTCCCAATCTGAATAAATAATTAAAGAGAAAACCTGACTATTTTTACTTTTGCATTTTATTTCTGCTAATTGGTGCACAAATTAAATTGAACATAGTATAAGGAGAAATGGTTAATTACTCAAAGGCAATTAAAGATTCTGAAGGCTGTATAGTAATTATGATTATTTTCTTTGGAAAATGAGAGCGCCATTTATCTCTAATGCATGCTATGTAATTAAGTCCATATGCAATTATCTTTCTCTTACCATCCACTTCCAGTGGGAATTGGTCTTTAAAATGTCTGGCAAGAGAGACTGTAATTGTATGCAGTGGGACGCTTCTGTACATAAAGAATTTCTTAGGTTTTCTTCAGCATGACTTCAGTATGTTTCCTAGTCTGTTTTTACTTGGAGAATTTTGACATGGCCTACCTCATGCTAGACCCATGGCACATTCACTTCTCTGGCTCTTGTGTTCGCCCCTCTATTCCTCTCTGAAGTCTCCATAGCTTACCATATCCCTCAGCTTTTCTAAAGCTATGTTGCTGCCCTGGCTATGTATCTACTCATGGCCCCACAAAGCTGGGCTCCATGTAGTCTTGCTTGAGAAGAGATTGAAAGATTGTGGTGCCACCCTCCACCCTTTATTCCTGAGCTGTTTCTGCAGCCAGATAAGCAAAGAGGCAAGAGAAGCTACAGGGAATGAAGAAAATTGCCTGTCAAAATAGGGCTTGATGTTTTAGCTGATAAAGAACTAGACACTGCTTTCTTCGCACATTGCTTTTTCCCTTCTCTCCAGGTCTTTCCAGCCTAGTCCTTTCCATGCTTATAGAAGGAGATCTTGGCTTTGCAAAGTCTCTTGTGTGCAAAATTAAGTAGAGCTTGACTTCTGAAGGAGGTCACTATGGGATGTGCTCCAAGGCCTGTGGAAATCTGTCTTCGAAATGCAATCGTAGTATCAGCAAGCTTTGGCTTGTACCATACCATTTTATCACTCATTGAACCCTTTTGTATGGTCAATGCACAGAATGACTCTTAACACTGCACTGGCTTTTCTTGTGGCTCTTACGTAGCAATGAAAGGGAATTCCCAGTGATAACAAGGTTCTCTCCCCGTGGCCCACAGCTCAGCCACTAGCAACAGGCTAATCCCATGCAAAGTCCCAGCAGGTACCTGTACTGCCCAGGAAGCTACATGGGTAGCGCTTTCTAAAAGTGTCAGAAGAGCAACATCAAACCGCGTTGCCCTGGAGGAAACCAGTAGGGTAAAAGCAAGACTTTTCTCTGAGTGTTCTATGAGGGCACACACACATGTACATATACACGTATATAGGCAGCTGGTGCAGTGCTTTTCATCGGTGGGCAGAGGCCATGCAGCTGGGGGCAGGGTTCATGTTCAGAAGTAGGTAATGACCTGGAAACAGGGGGTAGAGGCAGACTATGGGCATTTCATGGCTTGTTGGGTTTTTATTTTCTAGGCAACAAATATGAAGCCATAAAACACAGGAATAAAAATGACTGGACACTATTTAAATTAAATTAAGGCTATGTTCCATGATTTATTATCTTCTTAATGTTGGTTGTATTTTATGTATTTATTACTCTTAATATCTAACTTCCTGAAGTGAGACTTTCTGCCTATATAGTTCTGAAATGTCAGATGTGGCCAGATAGTAATGCTGCTAATAAAGTCCATAGCATATTTTTTCTCTATGAAATGTACAATTATATGAATGTTTAATGGCCAAAAATAAGGCATTTATTGTCCTGAGTGTCTAAGCCACTATTGAAATAAAATGCAAGGCTGTGCAGTCTTTGTGCACCCTAAAATAATATCCTAAAGCAGTTATCAAATGGTTATATGCTGCTTTATTTACATATCTGTTAAATACTGCTAAACCTCTGAAAAAACCCACTTATTAGTTCTACTGACACCTGTACAATTTAACCAGATTTCTGGATTTTGTCACAATGACTTACTATGAAAATAGAATTTGATACATGTAAAACTGATTTAAAACAAAAACTAGCTTCCTAAAACAGTTGAATGTAAAAAGTGTCAGTTTTATCCCTATTAATCCAGGATCTTAGCAGATTATCCTCAAAGTACATGCACCTACATTTAACCCATTGCCTGGTGTTTCACATCAAAGTTCAGCATTTTAAAATTATTTAGTGGTATGTATGCCAGCCCTTTCCAATTTAGGCACCTATAGTTGAATAACTAAATCAATATTTGAGCTCCTAAGTGAAAACAAACTCAGCCTCATAGAGCTGCAGAGAGTGGCTCCCTTCAGAATTTGCTGGTGTCAGCAATTTTTGATAATCATGCTCTCCTTGTTTGGATGCCTGAAGTCAGTCACTTTATATACTGATTCAGAAATGTGAAACGATGATTTGCCACAATGAAATTCTCAGTGAAGTTGGATTAATCAAGGACCAAATAGATTACCACTGTAAAAGGAAATTGCAGTTTTTTCAAACATCTGAGGAGGAAATTTTAGCTAGCTTGCTCAAAGACTCTTCTTTAATCAGCTTGAATATTCTTATCAGCAAAATGTAAGAAAAAAAATGACCCTCTCTGCTTTGATCTCTAGATTCAGGTCAGTCTTGTCTCAGGCAGTATTTTGTGGGAGAAAATATCTGAGTTTGAGTGGCATGCATTGTACAAACAACTGCATTTTAATAATGAGTTTAAATGGAATCTGAGAAATAATCTATCATTCATAAATGAAGGTTGAGGAAGAATCAGAAAGAATATATATATCTTGCTTTGAAATTATAATGGTGCTAATTTTTTTCTTTTCATCCCCAGTTAATCAGTTCCATGATTAACCCTATATTATGCACCAAGGGCAATGAAAGGTGTATATCCCTTGCTGTTTGTCACACTGGCACAAGAAAATGGGTTTCACCATTGGTTGTGTCAGTTAAGTATAGCCTATATCAATTGTGCTATCTCCCAGGGGGACCTAGTGGGGTTCCTCTGGGAAAGAGACAACCTCCTGAGGTCTTAATTACTTCTGATTGCATGCCTGTTTTTCAGTTTGGAGCACTACAGCTTTGCATTGCAATGCCAATAAGTAATAAGGCAAGGTGGGAAAATACTCCTGATCTTAAAAGCCACATAGCATTCTTCACGTGCCCATGGGCCTTATATGGCACACAGACAGCAGATCACAGAGAGGAGTTCCCATAAGACTTGCCACGCTTCTCAGGGATCCCTCAGCTCTAATGTGGAGCTGGGCTGGGCCAAAAAATCAGCAAATGTAGCTATAAGTGTTGTGGTACCTACACTGGTCATGAACCACAGGTTGGCCTCCCTGTGTGGGGAAATAGAAAGGCAGCTGTGTCCATTTATTCAAAGGTACTGCTTTTTGAAGTTCACAAAGGCCATATAAAGTGAGTAAGATTTCTTCCTTATTACTGCATCAGAAAGAACATGAAATAATCTTTGTGATAATCCAAGAACATACTGCATATTTTACAACTTCTTTTCCAAGGTGTAAAGTATGTTTCAAGTTGTGCAGGTGTAGTACTATTCAGGTCACACACATAGCTTAACATACATTTTCGAGGGAAAAGGTGATTGTGTAATCGTTACATCAGTGATAATGAAAGTTTGCCAGTGGATTATTATACAATAAATGAAACTTTCCTCTAATTACTTCAAGGAATAATACCCTCATGTTTATTGTAATAGTTTCTAAGCCAGTGAGCAAGAACCTGATATTGTAGTCTATGGAGATACAAGCATATTGTCGGTGATGATCCTATCAGGCCACACAAATGAAATGTTTGCTCTTAAAACTAAGCCAGCTAATCTTTGTCTGGGTTGAAGACACTGCTGTACACAATGAAATCCATTTCTTTTTTGAGAATCCTTAGGTGAAAGTAGACAACATGCTACTACCTTTAGTGAAGGGATTGGTACATCTTACCTGATTCAATCTTGGTATGATGAAAGGAAGATCAGTCTTGCAAAACTTTGGTCAAGTCATGCTGAAAAATAACATCTTTCTGTTCACTGGGTATTTGTCATCCCTGATTCCCTATCAAATTCATGTCAAAACCCCTTCCTTCCAACAATCAGCACTTCATACTTAAAGTCACATCTGAAAACAAACTGCTTCTTTCTGTTTCATACATTATGGCAAACTGTCTGTATCGTGTATATTGTTAGCTGCCCAGGAGTGATGATAGAAAGGAATACACTTTGACTGTGTCCTTTTGGTTATATAGTCAGAAATAGGTGTAAAATACACGGAATTGACCAGTCTCTTCAAAAGTGGGGGCAGAGGGGTTCCCATTTGGTTCTCCCTCTGCCTCGGAGCACAGCAGAGGGAAAGAAATACTGAGAGTTATAGACCTGCATTTGAAAGGGGAAGTGTTTTTCATCCGGGATTGGTATGGCATAATGTTTGCTTTAGGCATAGGAATTACTTGAAACTGCACTTAGCTACTCTAACTGTACTGGAACTGCCTCCAAGCTGGGCTTTAAAAATGTGATCGGGTGCTTTTCCGGCTGATAGGAAGGCAATTATATTCTTAAACATTTGCTGAATTTGGGGTTGTGAGTATGATCTCTCACCTTGTTTTTAATATCATTGCTAAAAGGCAAAAAGGTAGAAACTTTGTTTTGGAAGGAAACAGCGGACAGGAGTCATTAAATATCTCTGAGTTTGTTCAATCTATTCAGCTCCTTTACTTAAACTGAGTACAGGTGCTGCAACAGTAGAGCAGGGTGTCTGAACTGCACAGTCAATGCGCTCCTGACAGTAACCACCTCCTGAATTTAGATAAAGATGTGGGAATGCAAAAAGATGAAGGCAAAATTAGAAGGCTGAAAAGCTGTAAAATGTTCCATTGTTTAAGCAAGGGCGTTTCTTTATACTTAGTAAGTAAGCTTTCACATTATCTTTCATCTGATCACATGTTGGGGATATTTTTGTCTTGCCGGTGATGTTCCTAATTGCAAAATGAGTTTTCTAAGTCTACAGTAGCTCTAATTGGATCCCCTTTCCCATCTTTCACTCTTTGAATTTGTAATCAAAAAGTACTTTTTTCCTTCCTTTTCCTCTTTTAAGATTTTCCAGAAACATTTGAGTAATTTATCCATGCATGCAGTCTAACAAAACATTTACAAATTGTTATTACCTGCAGTGATACTGTAATAGTCACATTTACTTTACACTACTTTAAACATGCGATGCATTATGTGAGTATAGTTTTTAAAACTTGTGTGTGTATACATATAATGTATCAGAACAAATTATGCGGTATTATTATTCTCAAAGAAGGCAACAGTCCATCAAATGTGACATTAGCCTACATTTAGTGTTATCAGTGGCAGAGAGAAAGCTGGACCCGGCATTTTTAAGAAGATACTATTATTGTCTTGTTCTGGTGCTGGCAGCACAGGAAAGCTATCACTTATTTTCTTCTGCTCCTTTATTGGCTAAAGCCGTGGAAAGGGTAATTAATTCCAAACCTGTTATATCATGGATGGTTTGCTAACTAGCCTGTTATCAAACCTTCCTGAAGGGGATATGGCCTTATTACAATGATGAAGAAAGGTGGTTGGGTTTTTTCAATTATTCAAAACTAAACTTCATTCAATAAGGAAAACAGTTTTGGTTCCCCCCCCCCCTAAACTTCTTCACTCTGCATATGCTGCAAAACTGGATATCTCTTGCCTTGAAACTTGCACGAGCTGGCTGAAAAGAAAGCCAAAAATTCCTGTAAGGTCCATTTTCTTTCTCATTGCCGATCTTGCAGGTAAGCAGGTTCTGCCTTCTGCCTGCCTACACAGTAGAGATTTACTGCATTCAGAGAGGAGAATGACATACAAGGGTCTTTTCTCCCTCTTATACATGTTACTGCTCTGACCCTTCTGTCAGGGCTTGGTTAACGCTGATTCAAGTTACCAGTGGAAAAGCAGGAAAAATACTAAACTTTTCTAGTCCTTGGGATTTAATTTTCTCTACTTGGAATAATCATGAGTCAAATGGTTAAGAAACCATATTTTTATAAAAGGAGGAAAAAAAAATGCACAAGGCAAATAAGCAGTAATAATTAGTATTTCTAAAGATTAATTAAAAAAATAATTATGGTGTTTTCTTTGGTAAGACCAGCTATTTTTTGTTGCAATAATATGCTGCAATAATTTTCTTACAGTTCAAAGATTTTTAAGACTTGCTGGGTACCAAGGTATGACTTAAACCAATCTCATCTGTTAGTACGGCTTGTTTCTGTTAACCTCACTTTACTGACTGCTCCCATTACCTGCTACTTCTCTGCTGGGTACGTCTTAGACTGGTCCTCAGTCTACTAGATGTTTTACCATCCTGTGCTTGCTCTGTCAGCCTCTCCATGTTCAACCCTTACTCTGCTAGCCATCTTCACTAGCCCTGTGTCATGCTGCTCTTCATACCTTTGCCGTTCCAGTTAACTGAGAGAGGTTTGTTGACAGCTGTCCCATCTCAGCTCTTGGAAGGGTGCATGCAAGGGAGAGCTGAATAGTCTCTTTGCTCACAGGAGACTTTTAAGCAGCTTATTCTGTCTGGCACACACACAAGATGCATATGCAAAGTTTTACGTCTTGCTCCCCTGTTTAGCTTTTATAACAGTGAAGTCTTACCTGTTTAAGAGTAAAGCATCCACTCACCTCCTGCATAGTTAATTGGCTTGGCTTTGTACACCAGTTCAAGTACATTTCTTCATTCTGTATGTAACTCCCTGCTTTCACAGACATGGCTGTCAGTGCATGGAAAATAAACTTTTAAGCCCTTTTAGTCCTTTAGTCCTTTCCATTTGTTTCCCCTTTGCTCTGTGAGGGAAGTAACTATTGTGGCCATGTTCTTTGAGTTTCCTGCCCAAAGTGAGTCGAAGGAATGAAAGAGATGTGGAGGCTTTGCTTTTGTTTGGTCCTCAGCCAACAGGTTTATATTAGGAATTGGACATGGGTGGATTTGTGGGCATTTTGTGGTCCCTCTTATACTGCCTTCCTGCCTTACTTCAAAAAAAATATACTTAGAATTTTTTTTTTTATTTGGTTATTTGCACCTTTTACGTGCAAATTAAAATCCCACTGCTATTTTCTCTCAGTAGGAGAAGGTTTCTCCCTGTCTTGAGCTGTTTAACACCAGAAAGACAATTTTAAGAGTGCTGTCTTCACAAGAGAGATGAAATTTGGGACATCACCGATTTCTGAGGCAAAGAATACACAGTTGATGTTATTCTTGTATCCTTTCCCTTGAAAGACATATCACAAATCCACCACATCTTCCTAAAACAAATGCTACAGTATGGTTAATTGTGCTCAATCTTAAAAACTTGTTCTGGAATTTTGTGGCAAACTTTGTTGCATAGGTATGTTGGAGAGAAAATTCCTTTTCATTGGAGAACACGTACCATTTCTGTGTCTTTAATGAGTTTACTTTACTGAGGTGTTCAGCCCAGTTTGTTTTCTGTCATAGCTTCTAAGGCAAGGACACAGATTTAACATGTAGAAACCAACTATTTTTTTGGACAAGAGGAAGCCCGTTATTAAACAAAGTTAATTTCACTACTTTCCAGTGTTGGAATTTTTATTAAGTGTCATTTGACCTTTACATTCCATACTTCTGAGATTTGCCTTAGTTTGACCGCAACCATATATTAAAGACTTATCTCTTTAAGGTATTGATAGATACATAAAATCAAAGGCCAGATTTTTCTCCTGGGAATGTCGTCTGTAGTAGATCTCCTGTTAAAGTATTTATTTGGCATTTCATAGATGTTAAGGGCAGGCGGGAGCATGGTGATTATTAAGTCTGACTTCCTGCATTAGCTGCACTAAGTACTTCATCCAATTAATTTATGCTGCAAGACCACAGCTTGCATTTAAAGCTACAGATACAGGTTTTTAAATGACACTGATCCTTACTTAGACACTTTAAGAAACAGAGAATCCACTAAGTAGATTTGGTTAGTTGTTTCAATGTGTATTACTGCACTTGGCATTAAAATGTGCAGGGTGTTATGAGTCTTTTTTTGTTTGATTGATTTTGTTTTTCTTTTTTCTTTCCTAGTTTAAGAGGACTGAATTCATTGGCACATTAAAACATACTTACTGGCTTCAAAGTTCAGTACTAGCTGGCTTGCAGCTTAAAAAATTCATGATAGTTGGTTCAGAGACTATTATCTTCCAGTCAGAAACAAACTGAAGTAAACTTAGTTTTCCCCAAGCAAGCAAGCTAACTTTCACATTTCTCAGGGCTACAAAAAAATACACACAGCATGTACATGTCTGTAGGATATCTTTCTTTGTCTTCCTTTCATTTTTCCAGGAATGTTTCCACTTCCCCACTCATTCTAATCTGGTTCTTGTTTTTTGACAATTTCCCAGACTTGGAGGTGGGTATTCAAAGGATGATAAAAGCTTTCTCTGTCAGCTTAGTGAAAACTGGAAGAGAAAGAGTAAGAACAACTATAGAAATACTTGTGCAAGATACTTGTCTTGGTCACATCTGACAAATACACAGACTGGTTTTGCATTGGAAAAAATAGAAAAGTTGCACATGCAAGTTCATTTCATGGGTCTGTTGCAGCTGCAGATTGGGTGGGTGTTTCAAAGGGGAATTTTCTATTACAATATGTCATCTCTCCTACCTCTAAGCAAGTTTTCGTTCATCCCTCATATCTACCTACAGGAGAAAAAAACCAGGGAAATCCTGCAAAAAAAGCAGAAGTACTGATATAGTGCAATATTTAACAAACCAACATAATGCAAGGGAAAAACAGAACAGTGAGAAAACAGAAATTTCATCATCATGCAGACTATCAGAACTATGGGTAATGACACAGATCTCCTACATCCTGACTTAAGAGCCTTCAACCACAAGATCCGTTCAGTCCCATTGAGAGGGAGAAAGTTGATCCTTAACTAATGTAGGCTTTACTTAGGCAGAATTTCATCATTAGCTTTTTCTTTAAGGATTTTACTTGTTATTACTGTTATTCCTTTATTATTTAAAACCGTATTTCAAATTCTAGTAAAATTACTGGATACAGTATTCTTACTGGAAGGCATTCATCCAGCAGTTTGTATATTATTCTAAAGAAATCACGGAGAAAAGTTATATAACCACACTTTCTTAGTCATCACTGATGGTAGTGATTCTTAGTTAATCTAATACTGGCATAATTAAGCAAATCAGTGCTCTTCCCCCATGTTAATACTCTGGATAACTTGGTGACATACACATTATAGTGACACAATCAGAATACTTTCCACAGTTATATGCTTTTACCTTCTGTTGACATCTGTCAGTGCGTTAGGCATAACAGTAATATTTATACTGCACGAAGTTTACTGTTGTGGTATCACTACATGATGATTAATGAGAAGTCAGTTTGGTCACTTATAACTGTAGTGGGTCATGAACATATCAGTAGAAGTGCAGCAAACTTTGAGGAACAAATTTGAGAGAGGAAGAGAAAAGCCTGTCTTCTGGTTACGTTGGTTTTAAGGTGGTACAAGCTGCATCTTCCAGAGATGCCCATTTCAGCACAGGATTTAAAAGACCAGAAGCCAATGGCACTTATAACACGTTTCTTTCGGACAGTTACCAGCTGGTCTCTTTTGGCTTGTAAATCCCATTTAAAGTGATTTTTTCCATTTGGTGGTGTCTCACACACTGAATCGGCTGCAGCCTGTTCTGTTTCAGTGCCGTAAGCGTCACACCATAACATATGACTGATGCCATAAGCAAAGAAGTCTCAAACTCTCAGCCAGGAATTCTTTTTGGAAACAAATGTGTCAGCTGGGTTCTGGTACTCTGATGTTTCCTTGTGTATTTACATGTGTAATTTTTGAGGTTCTATTCTGTTTAGGTTTTTTTATATTCAGTGACTGTTTTAACAGTAAAGTAGTTTTTATCTTGTATTTTACTCACACTTGCTCACGCTTTTTCTTAGTATTTTTTATAGGTTAGCAATTTATCTTTTACTCTATCAATCATATACTTTTATTTAGTTTTCTTATGTTCCATATGCATTTTTCTTCCCATCTTTGATCTGTTACCATGAATCTCTCAGTAAGACCTCATGTTTGACATTTCATGCCAAAAATCCTCACTTTCTTTCTTACATACATACTTATTAAGTTTTCTTCTCCTTGTGTTGAAGAGAGTTTTCTTTTGTGTTTCTTGAGTACCTAGTGCAATGAGGTTGCTGTTTGTTACAGGGCAATAAATAATTAGGACCAAAAAGCCACTAAGTATCTGAGATTTCTGTTTCTGTGGTGAATGAGGAAGATACATGTATGCACGATACAATATCCAAGAATGGCATAAATTCAGGTCATTCATATATAATCAATGACTGAAGCAATAGGAATCTTTTAACCTGGTTGATCTAGCTTCTTCTCCATTGCATTCATGAGCTATACAACACTTCTTATATTCTCATCCTTATTAAGGAAACTCTTTTGTTGTACCTGTTGTCGGAAAATTTGTCCTCATTTACAGGCTGAATTTACCCCTTATGTTCTTTCGGTTGACTTATTTTTTAAAAAAAATCCAAAGTCCAGGATTTAGCCTGTAGAACCAAGGCAAATGTAAGATGATAATCATCTCTGATTCTTTCTTTTTATGAACTAAGTGTTCAGCTGTGTTGTTTCTGAATAATCTGAGCTGAAGTGTTGTGGCTCTCCCTGCAAAACCAGGTACAGAAAGAATGTATACCCACATTTTGTTTTTCATAAAATGTCAATTGGGAGAACTCATGTTAGGGTCTAATTGAATGTAATTGAATGTAAAGGCTCATTCATGTTCTAGTATGAGTTAATGGGTTAAAAGCTATGAAGAAATGTTGGTCTAGATACACAATTTCAAAAATTTCACTCTGATCCACTATATGCTCAGCAGTTCATGACCTGCAGTGCCTTTTCATTTCAAATGATAGCATTAATGGATATTATTTTCCCTGCTGTATTTACACACGACATTGACATTTACATGACAGCAAAAAGGACCTGAAT